>CM024613.1:56300449-56530254 GCA_014182575.1 Eucalyptus decipiens | reverse complement strand
TAGGTCTAAATAGGAGATCGTCTTAATGTTCAACTTTGGCATTAATCAAACAATATGAGTTCAAGGCAATACAAAATAACTATGCATAAACAAGCTCATTTTCTTTTCTACCATGATATGCCAATAAGATCCATTAACAACATTACATGTTCATTCACCCAAAAGCAAATGGATAGCATATTGTAAGATGCACTAGTATTCGTACACATACATAGACAAGTGTATACTTGTCATGTATCTCACTACCACACACTACATACAAGTGAAATCATACTTGTCATGCATCCCACCGCCACACATACAAGTGAATTTTACATGTCATGCATTTCATCACTACTATACATATTTTCCATATTTGTCATGAATCTTACCAACATTCATAAGTGAGTTTATACTAATCATGAACTCATGCATAGATGAGTTCATATAGTCATGAAACTCATCAAAACTTACATATGACTTCATACTTGTTACTGGTCATGATCTATTTAACTCATGAGGCATCATAGAACACTTCTTGAGGCATACCCAATGTGTTCTCCCCTTTTTCCAGTGGGTAGTTTGGCTTATTATTGCCTTCTTCACCATCCTAGAAGCTTGCTAAGAGCCACTCTTTGTCCCAACCCTCTCGCCTTGGCGATCACTCCCGCCTTATCGACCGAGTCGTGCAGGCCCTACTAGCTTCCGCCTTCGCTTTGTCCCAAAACCACACACCTTCCAAGGAGGTCCAGCTGAGGCATCCCTAGATTATCTCATATAACCGAGAATGTGATTTATCAACAACTCATAGAATCGGCATCATGAGCATCGATAACTCAAATAATCGATAATGTGAATATTGACAATGCAAAGAATTGATCACATGATTAATCAATAATACATAATTAGTAATTTGGTAATTTAGTCAAATTACAAAATATCACTTTCGGGTTCACACTTAAAAAATTGTCATGACATCATAGAGAAGCAATCAAACACCCATAAGAAATCTATCAAACACCTCCTAGAGCACGGGAATGAGGTTAACAACCCATATCAAATGAACACAAGATTTCACGTACCATCATTAAGACTTACCTACACATTAAAACAAAAGCCAAAACAAATTAATAGCCAACAAACAACCAAGTCAAAAGTACTATGTGGATCAACCCAACTTAAAGGCCTAGGGTATTTGCTTACCTTGAACAAAAACTTAGACAACTCAAAATCTTAATCACATTTAAAGCAAAACAAACAAGAGCAAACATTAACAACTCTCAATTTTTAAGAAAACAATGTAAATTAGCTTGATAAGAAGAAAATGAAGTCAATCAACTTTTACCTAGAAATACTTGAAAGATGAGATTTAAAGAAACAATCAACTCAAATTGAATGAACTTTGGAACCCTAATTAATTCACTTGTTTTGAAAGGAAAAGAGAATTTGCACTTGAAAACAAGACGGTGAAGTTGCTTTACTAAAGAGGAGAAGAGAAAATGAATTTTTCTTCCTTACGTACTTATTTTAAAGAATAGCTTCAACTTGTGTTAATTAACTAGTGTTATAAGTGTGACATAAAGTAACTAGAATTAGAAAATTATGTCATTCATGATATCACACATGATGTAATTTGATAGGCTAAGTTCAATGTCACCATTTTAGAGCATGTGAGTTATTACTTAAGTGACTAATGGCAAGATTTTGTATAGGAAGATGAAGATATTTGATTACGAGAGAGAGAGAAAGAGAGCATCATTAGCCAAGTAAAAATACATAAATGAGGAAACATTATTTGAGTTGTAATCATTTTAATTATTAATGAGAGGCGAAGAAGACCTTCACTTGTCTTTCTCATGAGTTAAAATTTATAGATATTAGTTAACTAAAAGTTAAAAAGCCATAATGACATTGGGGTTAAAACACTTGATGGAGAGAGAGAGAGAGAGAGAGAGAGAGAGAGAGAGATGATTTGTAATTGTCGAAGCAAAAGAGTGAGATCATGCATGAGAGAAGAAGAGAGATGATTTGTAATTGTCGAAGCAAAGAGTGAGATCATGCATGAGAGAAGATAGCCCAAATAGATGCATGAATAAGAATCACTATTTGATTTGTAATTATTGAAGCAAAAAAGAGTGAGATCATGTATGATGTAAATCTATAGGCTAAAGTTATGGTTGAAAATGAAAGAGATGTGGAGAATGAATGAGGACTCTTGGCTTGAAAGCTTAAAGAGCATTAATGGGCTAGAGTTTAAAGTTATGGTTGAAAATGAAAGACGTGGAGAATGAATGAGGACTCTTGGTTTGAAAGCTTAAAGAGCATTAATGGGCTAGAGTTTAAAGTTATGGTTGAAAATGAAAGAGACGTGGGAGAATGAATGAGGACTCTTGGCTTGAAAGCTTAAAGAGCATTAATGGGCTAGAGTTTAAAGTTATGGTTGAAAATGAAAGAGATGTAGAGAATGAACGAGGACTCTTGGCTTGAAAGCTTAAAAAGAGCATTAATGGGCTAGAGTTACAAGAAGTGACGTAAGAAAAAGATGTAATTTGCAAGTAATTTAGGTGATAAATAAGGAATTTAAAAATTAAATTAGTGAAAAGTGGCTGATAAATTATGGTTATCAAAGATAGAGAGAATCATGTGACAACTATTAATGCCTGTATGGAGAAACACGAATCTTCTTTCTCTATAGCACAATATACATAATAAATACAATGAAGATTTAGGATGTCACAGATCTAGGCAAAGCTGTCTTGCCTAGTGGCTAGTAAACCTCACCAGCCACTATGTGGAAAAGAAGTAAGAAGGAAAAGAAAAAGGAAAAGAAAAAAGTATAACAAAAAAATTCTAAAAAAATGAAATATTATTAAAAATTCTTTTCGTCAGCACATCCGTGGACGGTGGGTGCGGGCGGTGTCCATGTCGGCTAACTTGACCAAAATTGGTCGGATGAATAGAATGACACAATTATAAAATGTTTAAAATTGAATTAACTAAAAAAAATTAGGATTGAATTGATGCAATCATGATAAATTTAAGATTTTTTCTTAATTATTTTCCCAAATAAACGTAGCTTTTATCCAGTCAGTAGATTGTGGAGTTTAAATGGAGCAAGCAAAGGTTTAAGGTCAAATCAAGTGGGGATGTTGAAGCCGCACAAGTTGTAGGTAAAAGGAGCTTTTTGGGTAAGAACTGGCCAAGAGTGGCGGACGCAGTATATACCGCAGCAAAACAAGACAAAGGCGCACTAGCGACGGCAGCAACTCACCACTTATATCAGCAGCAGCAAGCCTTCAACATCAAGAACACGTCAACTTATATCAGCATCACCCTCTTCAGATTCACACCAATCAGCAACATGACTCGCCCATCGAGATACACCAACCAGCCGTCCCCCCGGACTGGTGAAGCGGCCGCCTCCATTAATTTTACTCGCCGTTTAAGCATTTGTAATTATGGTAAACCGCACGCTCGTTTAATAATTTCATATTCTTAGATTTGGCACATCACGCCAGCATCGTGCCTAAGTCGGCATTGAGGATGATTTATTATATTGAGATCATCGTAATAGGGCATGTCACGGATCGTTTCTTCCGGCAATACGGAAGATAATATTATATATAATTTAAGTCACATCTATCAATTCATAGTTAGGTAGCACGTCGATTGCTATCCTAGGCAGTTGTAGTGCGATGGAGCTAAAAAGTAGCAGCCTAGCAAGGTCTTTTAAAATAATAAAAGAAAGACACGTATGTATGTTTATAAATATGTGTTGACCAGATAAACGGACAAAAATATTGATAACAAAACAAGAGTTGTAATCAACACAATCGCGAACTAAGGAACCGAAGAATTTCCTTTTTTTTTTTGCATCAGTAATTTCGAAGGATGGTCTGTTGCAAGAGATTTCATATATTTCGATTATTCTCTCATTGATTAATCTTAAAGGAGTAGGAAATGTTTTCTTCTTACGTAAGTTGGAGAATTAAAGATCATGACTTGGCAAGTCGGGGGGTTTTTATTTAAGATTTAGTTGGCCATTTGAGATCTTATTGAAAACGAGATTCGCTCCATGTCATATTTTAAAAAAATAATTCTATTTGAAATAATTCTTGGAAAATTTCCCAAAAATCTGCAGTAATTAAGCCGAAAACTATCTGAGTGACTTAATTTCGAAAATACCTTTTGTATTTGCATGAAATAACGATGATTTCATGTCTTTTGTGGATTGATTATGCTAAACTAAACTCTCAGGACCAAGAAAAAGAAAAAATAAATCAATAAGTCCGTGAAGAGACAAGCGCATGTTCCTAAAAGTAAGTGCCGAATAATATGAAGTTAGGAAAAGCAAGGCATGTACGTATGACTGCTGTACGAATGACATAAACCGACACCAGACAACCAAGGAAACTTAGCAGTTAGGAAAAGCACGCCAAGAAATTGGAACCTCTAGTCAGCGCCATCATAAATTCGTGGAAGATATGATTGTGCTGACTAGAGCTTCCAATAATGCAAATCGGTCATGTCCACGTCCCCATAAGTATGTGTTCGTGTCAATTTTGTCTCGAGCTTGAGCCCGATTAAATTGGCCATGAATTTCAATCGGGAAAAGCCCAATTACGTTGGAGGACAAAGGCGGAGATTTATGGACTTTGCGTAGATACTGCGATCCACCTCGAATCATGAGCATGCCGTTTTTTATGTGTTCTTAATCAGGTAGAGTTAAGGAATGGCTTGCAATCCTCCTTGGTGCAGACTGTGCCCGCCGATGTTTACCGATTTTTTTCTTTTCGCGCCTTGTTGAAGCAAAGGTTAATCGAGTGAGTGCGGAGTTTGTGTACGATGCCTAAGATATGGTTCACCGTGAATTACACGTATAGGTTTCAACGTGGCGTTTAAAATTCTCTCTATAATTTTTTTTTTTTCCTGGTGAATATGCTATGAGAGATTGTGAGTTAAACACAATTGGGGGTCTCCTGGGTATAATTTAGGGCTAGGAAACCCAAGTTGGATTGACCAATTGTAATTATGTAACTCTATGATTGACAGTCAATTCTTTGCAATTGGTTCTTTTCGTGAAGTAGGTACAGTACTCAGGAACGAACCATATAAATATGTAGTGTTATTTATAGTTCCTCATTTATTTATGATAATTTCTTCTTCTTGCATCGTACTTGAATAGTAAGATCCTTTAACTTTCTTATTATTTCATAATAACTAGTATAACGTTAGAACTAGGTTTTTCTGGAGTTGATTTTGAGCTTTTACTTGTCCGATCACTTTCGGGATGTTCTATTGTTGCAATTATGTTTGGAGAAAAAGTAGAAATAAATAGGTTCAACAAGAGAAACAATTTTGAGTTGTGGAGAGATAGAATGCATGCGTTATTAACAATTCAAAGTTTGGCCAAGGTGTTCGATGATTAGATAAATTGTTGAAAATAATAAAAGAGGCCGATAGGGTTGAATTGATGTAGAAGGCAAAGGGATAATCTTGTTGATACTGTTGGATGATATGTTAATAGAAGTGATCAAAAAGTATGCCATGGCGTTGTGGGCCAAATGTTAGGCCCTTTACATAATGAAGGGGTTAAATAATCGACTATACATTTTGAAAATAATGTTTCAGTTTTGATTTGTTGAAGATACTTCCGTTAGAGCTCATTTAAATTAGTTTAACAAACGCATGATAGATTTGAAAAACAGCGATGAGGACCAAATTGGCGAAAGACAATGCACGATATTATTAGCATTACTACCAGAATCACAAGACAACTTTACTCATTCACTACAATATGGCTGTACTAGTATCATCTCAGGAGAAATAATGTCCGTCTTGTTCTTCAACGAGTGGTAAAAGAAAATTGTAAGATGATGGCCTGGCGCAGGATGTAGCGTGCAAACTATAATTCAGGGTAGAGATGAACAACGGGGGTCAAGGAACAGAGGTAAGAGGAGGTTGAAATGGCCCTATAGAAGTTCAAAGGTCGCATCAAGTCTAGGGGCAAGCACAGCAAATGAAATACGTTCAACTTTTGAGTGACATTTATGCCCAATTAAATACGTTGGCTTGGTGTTTAGACTTCTTTTTTAATACTCCGGAATTGAGGTATTAAACTTTTACTAGACTTCTTTTGAATTCCGGAATTGAGGTATTAAACTATTACTAATTGTCTCCGCATGAGCTTTAATACGAGAGCTAACATCCTTTGCTTCCTACAACCACATATCATAAGAAACCGATTTAAGAGACGAAGATCCTCTACCCCACACCAAATCTATTTTGGTGTCCCCACGAATCTTGTCATTGAAATATTAAGTAATAAGTTTCATGACTACGGTCTTTCACATGTATCAATAATTGAGATACTTGAAGCACCTCATCACGAGAGCACAAATGGAAATAGAGAATCTTCATCCAGCATAAATTTTCACTAGGATAAATGACAGAATTAATCCCTAAATTTTGATCAAATTTGTAATATCGTCCATGAATTTTTATTTGTACAATATAGTTTCTGAACTTCGATCCAATATACTTTTATCTCTTTTCACTATTATCCTTATGTTAATTTCTTGGGGACTAAAATGGAATCATGATACAATCAGCCAATTGGCTACAAGACCAAATTTTCCATAGTCCTAAGGGCAGGGAACTATATGTGGCAATCGAAGTAGACACAAACTTTTAACTAGGGATAAGCATGGTTCTAGGATAGAATGTAGAACCGGATAAATGGACTGGTGGGAACCTGCTCAGTTCCAAATTTTAAGGTATGCAGGATAGGTTTTTGGTTCTAAAAATTAAAGAACTTGTTTTGATAGGTAAGTTTCAAGTTCTAAGTCGATGTAACCTCAAACCTACACCTAGAACTTGGAACAAGTTTTTATATTTTTCTTGGTCTATATCTTCGAGCGATTTTACAAAGTATTTTATGGTGTCCAATGATAAGTGTATAATTTAAAACCATTAGTCGAGTTTTCATTTTATGATTAAAACTTTTACTTTGTTAATATTTCATATTTTTCATGTGTCTAACTATAAGTTGTGATAAATGGATTAGTAGTAAGTGGTGATCATTAAAGGTGATGATTAACTGCAATCGTTCGATTAGTAATACAGGTAGAACTTAGGTAAATTCTGGAATCTGTGATAGGGTGGTTCCAAGTTCCAAGGTATATATAGGGCAGGTTTTAGGTTTCAAAAAATGAGGAATCTGTTTCAACATATAAATTCTAAGTTCTAGGTAAAACTTGTATGAAATTAGAGGTGTCACAATGGGTCTTAAACCCATATATGACCAATTTAATGGGTCACTTACATTTTGAAGGGACTAGTTAAATGTGTTCAAAATGAAAACTTAAAATAAATAAGTCTTAAATGTGTTGGATTAAGAACCCATTTCCAGTCCAACCCTCACATTCTCTCTATCACTCTTTAAATTTATAAAAATATTTTTTTAATAAAAATAGAAATTATAATTATTTTTTATATTTCTTTTTTCTTTTCTTTCCCTTTTCTTTTTTTTTTTCCTTCTTCCTTAATTAGTGGCCAGCATAGTAATGGTTGGTGACCAGCCAGGCAAGGCTCGAGCTCGTTGACGACTGGTGAGGCTCAAGCCTTGCCGACATCTAGTGAGACTCGAGCTCACGGGCATCGAGCGAGCTTGATCTTGCCAATGAGCTCGCTTGTGGCCAGTCAAAAAAGTAGAAAAGAAAAAAAGAAAAATTTAAAATGATATATGTTTTAAAATAAAAAAGTAAAAAGTTCAAATTTTAATTTTTTAAAATAATCAAATAATTAAAAATTTGATTTTTAAAAAAAAAATAACAATTAAAAAAAAATTAAAAGGAGTCAAGGAGGAAAATTTAGTTATATATTTCATACCAAACAACAAAAAATATTTCTAATTTATTTTCAAATTTTAGGCAAAAAAAAAATTTAATTTTCCTAAAAATACTTCTTGGAAAATATTTAAGAAACAAATGAAGGGTTATTTTTTTTTTTTAAATTTTTTTTAAAATTGTTTATTAAATTTGTATTGTATGAAAGTGTTTTAGTAAATATCATTTTTTTTAAATATCATAATAAATGAGCTTTCTTAGGTTTAGTTAAATGGATTGGGTATGAGTTGGAAATGAGTCGGGTTAGGTATGGGTAAAAAAAATTTCACTACGATAAATATGTTATAAATGGTTAAATGGGACAATTTGGGTCGGATTATGTATGACTTGATCCAAACCGACCCAATCCACCCATTTGATAGGTTTATATGAAATTTGGAATTACTCACTCTTACTTATAACTCAATGACAGACTTCCTTAAAGGGATAAGTCATCCCTTCACAGGTCATTGCCAATAGATTTTAAAGAACATACAAAGGTCACAAAAAAGATCGTTTTCTTGCTGTGAAATCTTGAGCGTAGTCTTTCTAAGACATTAGCTCGGCTTATACAATAAAATAAAGACTATAATGCTAACATATGGCCTCATCCCAACTTCTCGCTCGCTCTTTTCACAGGTAAAACAAAACAAAACAAAACAAAACAAAAACTTCCTCTCAATATTCATAAGTTCAGCAACTTGAGCAAAGAGTCAACGAAGAAATTATATGTGATGTGACAGGAAACAGAATACTGTCTAGATAAGGCAATATAAACATGGCGTTGCTTTCTGAAAGCTGAGCGATCATTTTCCATTTGCCATCCGATAAGTCGATATGCCTTGGGTGACTTGATAGGCTATTATTGATATGCCTTGAAAGGTTTCTCTCTTGTTAATTTGTTTTGTTTTTTTTTTTTTTGGGAAAATTGTTTAGTAAAGAGTAAAAGCCAAGAAATAAAAGTCCAGAGTCCAAATCCAAAACCTTAATCTCTTGGCTTAGACCCCGATGCAGTCGCATGTGTCTTGCACATCCTCAAGTCATGGCATAAAAATTGGGGATATGGTCTTGATCTAGTACATGAAAGTTGATTTGAAATACCACCTAACTGAAAAAAATGAATAAAAAGTATAGTTGGACGTATTTAATTTAAATGAGACATTTACATCGCACAATGCATCTATGCTTGCCCTGTACCGCCGTCTGTGAGGATGATTCTCCTTTGTATCATGGATAATGTTTTAAAACAATATTTTGGAAAGTAAGGCAGCTTTTTAGTTCAGCATTTGATCTGCCTTTAAGGTGTGTCCCCTAATGCATGTCTTATCATCAAATCCTCAATGACAACCAGGAAACCTCTTTCTTCCTTTCTTTTTTATTTCTCAACTCTCCACTTATCATCACTCTTATATAAGCAAAGCACCTATGATGTGCAATTCATCTCCAGCATAAGCCATCATCTTATAAACCCAAACCCCACTCAAAAATCAGTCTCAATTATGGAAGACAAAAACCAAGAATTTTTCCACAAACCCTCAATTCAACCTGTAATGGAAACTTCCTTATATACAATCCAAGAAGAAGTCACCACCTCCAAGTCTCTAAGGCCCTCGTCTTTAATCTTAACCAGAGTCCATGCAGGCTACTTTTGCATAACCCTCTCCATTTCATCCCAAGCTATCTTGTGGAAGATCCTAAGCAACCAAGCGAATAGCTCACAAGGCCTCCATCACATATTCCACAAGCTTCCTACACTATCTTTCCATCTCCTTTGGTGCTTAGCCTTCTCAACACAAGTCTTCCTCTCTCTTCTCTACGCACTCAAGTGCTTCCTTCACTTCAATATGGTCAAGCAAGAGTTCAAGCACCATGTTGGAGTGAACTACCTATTTGCCCCTTGGGTCTCTTGGCTTCTCTTGCTTCAATCATCTCCATGGGTTTCACCAAATGGTACGCTGTATACGATGCTCTGGTGGGCCTTTGCGGCTCCTTTGATAGCTCTTGATGTGAAGATTTATGGGCAATGGTTCACAACGGAGAAGCGGTTCTTATCGACGTTCGCAAGCACAGCGAACTATATGACCGTCTTGGGGAACCTTGTGGGCGCGAGGGCAGCAGCGCTGATGGGTTGGAAGGAGAGTGCTCTATGCATGTTTTCACTGGGGATGATTCACTATTTGGTGATCTTCGTGACCCTCTACCAGAGATTATCTGGCGAAGACAATTCCTCGCCGAACCTCCGGCCAAGTCTCTTCTTGTTCTTCGCCGTGCCGAGCATGGCAAGTTCCGCCTGGAACTCCATCTCAGGAAGTTTTGACACACCCTCCAAGATGCTGTTCTACTTGTCTCTCTTCATATTCGCATGTCTGGTAATTTCCTCGAAGCCATTTCGCGTTAGTTTTATATTGCTTGCTTTCCTCATAAATTTAACAACCTAGTCAAGCTGGCGAGTAGACATTCCACTCCATTAACGTTAAGAGTTCGGTAAGTTATATACTTTAATCCAAACCATTTTTACTGGACAAAAAAGCGTATAAAAGGATTGTAAACTTCGGTTTTATTATCTCTTTGGGAGAGAGCTGGCCGACCCACCCATATGATGGTCTTATGTCCCAATACCGAATATAAATATTGATCTGATATAACGTAAGGCAAAGCAAATCCTCAACGCTCCATCATTGGTTGATGAATCAAGACCTAATTAGCGACTTTATTACTACGTAGACATGATGCACTAGTTTAGCTAACCTTGTACGGCAGCATCAAGTTGGATGGACGAATCATGCACTACCATTGTTTTTCTTGTTGTTGAATGAGCAAGTCCATATTTCATTCATGTCCCTTTATCTAAACGCTTCCTTGAAACTCCAACTGACTCTTTCTTGGATTTGATTTCTCGCGAACTCCAAAATCTCGACAAGGCCTGCCGACCTTTGCTGTTCGAGAAATGCATGAAGCGATTCAACGTTGCATGGTGGGCTTACTCTTTCTCTCTCACCTTCCTCGCTGTGTCTTCCGCCGAATATGCCCACGACATGAAGGGCATCGGAAGAAAAGGAGTCATGCTTGCGTTATCGGCCTTGTCGGTCGTGGTTTTCCTCTGTCTATTGGTCTTCACTGCGGTCAAACTCGACCAGCTTCTGTGGGATGAAGAACAAGATGATGAACCCTCTCTAGGGTTTTTCTAGCGACTCCGAGAGTTCTTGATGTAAAAGTGATTTATCTGAGGGATGGTTAGTGTAAATTTGTAGATCCAGAAACCTGGGTAGATTCGTATAATCTGCGATGATGTGTCTGTCATTGTTGTATGTCCCAGGCCAAAGCTTGGTAATAATGGGTAAATTTTAAATTTGATCATGCAAAAGTGAACCTATATTTTTTTTCGAATTGTGTCCTTTCGAACCCTTTTAGTTTCGTAAATGAAAGTAGAGGAGGTGGACACATTTGGAAGTGGACTTATCATTTTATTATGTGTTTGAGGAAATGGAGATCGTAATCAAGAGATTAAATTGTATCTTTGTGGCGTACGATCTTTTGCTTTTCCCCTTTTCACGTCACTAGTTCTTATATAAAAACTGATAGGTTCAAGTGAATATTGGTCATTAGTAAGTACTCAAAAGAAAAAAAGTTCAAAAGCAGTGGATTTGTTTTTAAATGAGCAAAAGATAATACATTTAACCTATATTGTGATTGGTGATCTCATCACCTTTGTTTGCGTTGCTGGTCGGTCAATATATACATACTAGTATATATACGCTATCATGACTCTAGCTGAAAGCTTATGGCAGATTTAGGTTAGCTCTTTTTGCTCAAGCATTTATGTTGTCCATTCATAGCTTTATCTTGGTATTAGATGTAAATAGTTAAATTATGGCAAAGAATAGGTGAGATAAAAAAACCAAAATTTTGGAGTGTCACAAGATTTGCAAACGTAATATGTTTGTAATTGTGTATCTAAGTTATCATCCTCCATTCATAGTAGATTTATGAATCAGATATCGAATTGACCGTTGCCATAACTGAAAGTTTGGTGCTGCAGTGGGTACCAAGTGCAGGGATGTGCTAGTTGTTGATAAAGGGGTTGAAACTTGGGGTTCTGCTTTTGTTGGCTAAGAAGTCTTTGGGAGGAAGAAACTCAGTGTGGTGTGATTTCTTCCATTGCTGACATGCTTCGGGGCAGAGACAGCGGAGTTAAGTGCAGTGAGATTGAGAATGGACTGTCCTTGTTCAAACTCTCCACAGCTACAACTTGTCAGCGTGCCATTGAGAATGATCCTTGGAATAATGTCCATTTTGCTGAGTCCAAGAGTCTAGATACTTATACTTCTGGTACTCCTATCTGGGTCAAGATACTCTTAAATTCCTCTAGTTCTTATGTCTTTGGGGGACTCAGTTATGTTTCACATGTTAAAATTTTTGCAGAAAACCATTACATTCTCCCACTTTATCCCAATGTTTCATTGAACGAAATATTTAACCAAGTCCACAAAACTTCGTGCTGAAAATAAAACACATGAATCATGGCGATAAGTTCTCTTAGAACGATTATTATCTTCCATGTATCACAATGTGTCTCACCAGCCCATATATGATAACATAACATAATGAATAAGCCTTATGTTTATTCTAGGTCAAAACATGATTGTTTTTCTCAGAATAACTGAATGTATACAACTTTATTAAGAAAAATATCGCAAATGAATGAAAGTTTCACAAATTCTTTCAAATAAAGAAAAATTTATATGGTTGAACCGATGCCCATTATGACTTCATGATCCTTATAACTCATTGGTAGCATGCTTTTAGTTAAAGGATCAACTATCATTAATTTAGTACTTACATGTTTTATAACCACTTTCTTATCTTTAACACGTTCCTTGATGGCTAAATACTTAATATCGATGTGCTTACTTCAACTACCAATTTTTGCAATTTTTAGCCATGAAAATTGTAGCTGAATTATTACAAAACATTCTCAATGGTCTAGTAATGGAATCCACAACTCTAAGCCCCGTTATAAAACTTTTCAACCACACACCATGTGATGTTGCTTTTAAACAAGAAACGGACTTAATCTCCATGGTAGAAGTGGCAGCCAAGGTTGGATTCACACTCCTCTAGTATACAGCTTTGCCAGCGAACATAAAAATGTATCCCAATGTAGATTTACGGGAATCAACGCAACATTGAAGTCTGAATTTGAGTGACCAACTACTTCTAGGCTATCAGTCCGCCTATACATAAGCATATTTCCTTTTGTACCTTGAAGGTACCTCATCACATTTTTTGTAGCTCTCTAGTAGTCCATACCTAAATTACTCTGGTATCTTCCTAATATTCTCACAGTAAAAGCAATGTCAGATCGAGTGCAAACTTGAGCATATATAAAGCTTTTGACAGCAGAAACATATGGGATGTTCTTCATTTGTTACTTTTCAAAATCGTTCTTTGGGTACTGGTTCAAATTAAACTTGTCACCCTTCACAATTAGTGTTATACTTGATGAATAATTTTTCATCCAAAATCTCTCTAAGACCTTATTAATATAGGTTTCTCGAGATACTCCTAATAAACATCTAGGTCTATCCTTATGGACTTTAATGCCAATGATATTAGATGCATCACTCGTATCCTTCATGTCAAAACACTTAGAGATGAATTGTTTCCTCTCATGTAGCAACCTCTTATCATTGGTTGCAAGTAAAATGTCATTCATGCATAGGACAATAAAACAAATCTTGCTCCCACTGACCTTTTGCTTTATACATCGATCCATGACATTCTCTATAAAACCAAAATAAGAGATGACCCCATGGAATCTCAAGTACCACTAGTGGGATGCTTGTTTCAAGCCATATAAAGACCTCTTAAGCTTGCATACCAAATGCTCACTAGCATTAGAGAAGAATCATTCCAATTGTTTCATGCAAACTACTTCTTTTAGTTTTCCATTGAGGAATGCCGTTTTTACATCCATTCGATGTAATTCTATATTAAAATGAGCAACCAATGTTAAAATAATACGAAAAGAATCTTTTTTAGATACATAAGAAAATGTCTCTGTGTAATTGATTTCCTCATTTTGAATGAATCCCTTGGCAATGAGTTTGGCTTTGTATCTCTCAATGTTGCCCGATGAATATTTCTTAATTATAAAGACTCATTTATAACCAGTGACCGTTGCCCCATTGGACAACTCTATTAAATCCCATACTTCGTTAGATGTCATAAAACTCATCTCTTCCTTCATATCATTATACTATAAATTGGATTTATCATAACTCATGATTTGCGAAAACGTTTTTTGGATCATTTCAGCTCTAACATTTTAATCGATTCTTGCGGATACACAACATAATCATTAGGAATTACTTATTTCTTTATTCTAGTAGATCTTCTTAATGTTGCATCAACATTCTTCTAAGGAGCCTCCTTCCTCTTGAACACACATGGTTATAAGTTCATTGATTGACTATTTAGTATTATGTGTGCTATAAGAGATCTTAAAAGGGGCATACTCTTGTGAGAGAGTGTTTAGGATATAGTATACAAGAAAAAATTCAGATATCCCAACCTCAAGATTTTTCAGTTGAGTTACAATGTCCCTCATATTTATAATGTGCTCATGTACACATTTTATATTGGTAAGTTTCAAAGATGAGAACTTCATAATTAAGGTCATGGCATGCGCTTTCTCTGAAGATTCAAATTGCGCATCAATAGCTTTGAGTAAGTAATTCTTTGGCATTGTTATGCTGAATGACTGAACAACGAATGCTAGGAAAAAGTTGTCTTTATGTACATCACATTGAGGCAGTTAAACCACTCCAATTATGCATAAAGAGTAATTTCAGCCCGAGTGCTAGCTGGCCTCGTAAGAGTAGGTGATTCATCGATCATATAGCATAATCAATATTCATGCACCCCAATTGGAGAAAAATTAATTCCTTCCATTATTTATAGTTATCACCGTTTAGCTTATGAACAATTATACTATAACTAATCATAGGTGGTAAAATTGCATTGTAGTTAAAGGAAACTTATGCATTATATATTTGAGACAAATAAACTTAAATCATGTTTTATCAATATAAGCATGTTATAAAATGTGAATCACATAATGTTAAAAACTACTTGTGGGCTAAATTTTCAATTTGAATAGATTTAATAATTACTTCATGCTGAAACAATCAAATTATATTTCCTTCCTTAATCCATGAGGGTAAATTAAGAAAGATAAAATAATATTTCATTCCAATTAATCACATTAACATATTGAAAATTCCAGTGGGATAAAATTCATAATATTAATGTGACTAATTACAATTAATGTCTTTGACTATATGTGATGCAAAGACTCTTAATGTATATAATTTAGTATAATCAAAGATATTGTGGCTAATCTTTAATTGATTGTATATATACGGATCACTAGACATTTAATTACATGCATAAAACATTCACCAAATTGCATGTAAGGACAAAATAGGGCAAAACAGTAAATTAAGATCACCAATGGCAAAACCGTAAATAAATCAGTCAATGGTAGAATCATAATTTTAAAGGCCAAAAGGGCAAAACAGTAAATAAAAGTGCAAAGAGTAGCTTCGTCGAGCACATGGTGCACACGTACCCTCTTTACCACATGGGCGTGTGGCGCACGTGCCAGCGGTTCGCCGCGCATAGGGGGCACGTGGAGTGTGGTATCCATGTGCCAGTAACCGTAGCATGCGCGTGGATCCACTCTCCTTCTTCCTTGTGCGAACGGACGCCATTTTTCGCCGTTTCGCAGCGCCTCGCGCCGCCCAGTTCTCCTTCCATGACTCACCTCAAACCAAAATAAGTGATGCGTTTTGGAGATCAGGCCAGCACAGTCACATAGGTCCAAGATTTGGCAAAAAGGGCCAAAAATTGTTTGAAGCAAACTTCCCCAAAACGCAAACCCAAACCACCACGACTCCCCCACCCTAATTTTTACCAAATTCATCGGTTCGATTTTTTTTTTTTTATTTAATCAAAAGGCCCCGCGAAAATCATCAAGGTAGAGATATAAACATGCTCTCATACCAACTGTTAGAAAATTTAAGAAAAACCATGATCCCAATAATAGGGATCAATTGTGGAAATGTGTAAATTTTTTGCTAACCTCCACCCATTGATGATATCAAGAACATATACCCGGAGCTTGAACGATCATGAATAGGCACTTTTAGCCAATTGCCCTCTCGATGTTGATGGTGTGCTCTCCGATTATTAGATAATTGGAATAATGATACTCATGAGAGGATTTAGCTTAGATGACCTATTTATATGCCCATACAAATTCTAATAGATATAGTCTCCCATCAGGACTAATCTTAGTAGATATGGACAATTTCCATAGTTATTAGCAACTAGATTTAGATATAAATCCTCAATGAAATCTAATGTAGGTAATTTAACTAAATGTGGGATCATATTAAATAAAAAATAACATAAGATGCCACTAAGTTACTCCTTTGCAAGCGCGAAAACTTGCTTCTTTACATCTGTGTCGCGACCTTCTCGAATTTTTTTGAAGGTGAATTATTTGAAGGATTACTAAGTCCGAAGACTTAGCATGGACCCTCCCAAGTCCTACCAATCGCAACTTGATGTTAATAAATTAATCTATTTAAACATGTAATTATACTCAATTTGGAGTGGCCACTAACCAATTAGGGTTGGTTAGAAACCCAAGTAAAGTATGGGAGAATACTTTACTTTTGCGAACCAGAGATTCAGTAGGTCCGGGGACATGATTACGCTAGATTAGTCTAACGCTCTTTCGGTACCTTTTATTTTAATTTCAAAAATATTTTGCAAGCAATATTGATTAATTTTAACTTAAGATACTAACATGCAAATGGTGGTCATGCGGTTCACAATCAATAAAATAACATTCAATAAAAATGCTAATAAAAAAGCATGCCCTAAACATGATTTCTAAATGACATGACTCCTAATTTGTATTATTATGCAATCTTAATCTAAACTTAATATGCATAAATTTTACTTTAATGATATATGAAATGCGATTTATATGGCATAATTTGAACTATCACCATATGTGTGCAATGTAATTTGTATAATCCTAAATATGATGTACTACATGATATGTGATGAATGACATAATAATTCTATATGCATATTCTTTTTATGATTTTTTTATGATTCTTTTTTTTTTAATGTATGCAACCTACACTAAACAATAATGACATAAAATGGGATTAATTATGAACTAACCTATTAACTAACCAAATAAATGACCTTATGAGTTTTTTTTTTTTTTTTTTTCTTTTTAAATGACTCAATAATTCTTATTAAAAAAAATAACATAATGATGCAATACTAATCTTTGGCTTTTTTTTTTTATTAAAAAAACTATACGACGGGAATATTAAAAACATTAACCTATGACCTACTAATTAAAGCGCAATATGTGGTGTGCACATTATGAAGTCTATATAACCTAAATAACATTTTTTTGCTTTTTTGTTTTATTAAAGGAAAATTAACCTAATCCTATATGAATCTAAAAAATCAAAATGCAAAGCTTTAGATACAAAATGCATATGGACCTAAGTACTTAAATTCAAGATATGACACATGATATGATATGTGAGGAGCAAATAATGATAACGCACCAAAATATAATCCATCAATGTATATCAATGTCATATATTTTAAAGCGAGTCAATAATGCAAAGCAAACCATAAATTTGTCATAAAAAGTTGAAATAATCAAAAATCTAACCCGCTGTCTCGTGGTTCAATATTTTTGATTATCATGGCTTAATACGACAAATTTCCTAATCAGATAATAAATCAAAATAAATCAAGTTAGAATAAAAACAAAACATGAAGTCAAATATAAAAATTCACCTAGTCTAACTCACGGTTGACTTGAGGAATGGCGAGGAGCAGCTGGTGGTTTGGTGATGGGTCGCCGTTCGGAAAAGGGGTGGTCGTTGGAACTCTGGCGAGGCGCGCGAGTGATAACTGGACCTGCAACAAAACAGGGGAGGCAGCAAGTTGGTCGTGGGCACGGCAGCAGGCTCAGATCAGGAGCGGCGGCAGCAGGTGTCGCTCGGCTGGGTTAGCGAGGAGGACTCGCGGGCTGGTGCGTCGGAGGCAGAGCAGCGCGGGAGGTCTGGGCGCTGCAGAGGCAGGCGCAGGCGGTGTGGATCTGGTTCGAGCTGGCGGAGTGGCGTCACCCGGGCAGAGGACGCGGTGGCAGAGCTCGGGCTGGGCAACGGTGCGAGTTCAGCAGCAAGAGGGCTCGAGCGGAGTTGATGGTGCAGTGGCCGGCGCGGGGGCCGAGCGGTGGTTGCTCGGGGGAGATGACCGACGCAGTCTCGAGCGCTGCGGTGCTTCAAGGCACGGCTGCTGGTGTCGCAGCGAGAGGCGGCTCCGGTGCTGCAGCGACGATGGTGTACACGGAGGGCGCGGCGCGACTGTGGAGGCGAGCGGTGGAGATGCTGTGCGGGGGACGGTCACGGGAGCGGAGCTTCAGAAACTTGGGTAGAGGCGGACCGCCGGACTGCTGGGCACGGCAGAGATAGCGGAAGCGCGGCACGGGCTGTTGAAACGTTGCAGTAGTAGGCGGGCGAGGGCTGAACAGCAGGGGAGTCGCTCGAACTTCGGATCTGGTGGCAGGGCAGCAGGGGACTCGTTGAGTCGGCTGTGCAGCAACTCGGCTTTCCGGTGGTGTCGCTGGTGATGGTGATTTGCTGCGGTAGTGCGGAATAGGGGCGTCGAGCCGGCGAAGAAAGTCCGGCTTCTGGTGTGCCGACGAGGAGCAGCAAAAGGGACGTGACAAAGCAAGTCTAGAGGAAGAGGATGAACAGTAAACATCCCATCACTTTGTACTCTTTTTTTCTTTGCTTTGTGTTTTTCTCTGACTTTTTTTCACTTTGACTTTTCTCTCTTTTTCTTTCAACCCTCATGAAGCCCCCCGCCCCCACACTTTTTTTCTTTCTTTCTTTCTCTTCGTTTTCTATTTTTTTCTTCGACGAAAGACGAAGAGAAGCCCCCTTAGATCCGAAACCTCACCCTTTATTTCCCTTTATTTATAGAGGAAGGTTCAAAGTTATTTTTGCGAGTGAGATATTCATGGCGATATTTGGTAATGTTTCGTTCAAAAATTGTTTCAAGAAACAAAAATAAAAAAGTGTTTTACATTAGGAAACGATTTTGAACAAAAAGATACGTTTGGTAAATTTATATTCTTTTTTTTTTTTTTAAAATTCTTTTAATATTTTTATTTTATTTATCCTTTTATCCTTTTGTTTTTATTTTTTCTTCTTTTGGCCTGGTCGCCGGTCTCCAAGCCGGCCGACGGGGCCAGGCACTTGCCCGGCCACGACGACGCTCCGGGGAGGTCGGCGCCCTCAACGGCGCCGCCGGCCTCGACGGCCGGTCGCCGACCATGGTTGAGGCCGGCGACCGGCCAAAGTAAAAAAAAGAAGAAAAGAAGAAGGAAAAAAGAAGAAAGAGAAGAGAGAAGAAATAATTTCATTTTTGTTTCTTCAAAAGTGTTTATGGAACAAGAAACAATTTTTTTCTTTGTTTCTTGTTTCTGTTTCAGATGTGTTTCTAGGAACAAAAAAATAATTTTGGAACAAAAACGCAAACAAACGCATTTGCCTTTTTTGTTCCTAGGAACGAAAAAACAAAAAAAAATGTTTAGAAAAAGAAATAAAGAATAAAAACATGCAGGCCCTCACTCAACAACTCCAACAATAAAAATGCTCCAAAATCAAATAAAAACTGAATTTTTTTGAATTTTGAAATCAAGATATATTTTCAACAAAAATTTCCAAAAATGAATTTTTATTTTATTTATTATTTTCTAAAATATTAGGTGTCAACAATCTGCAAGTTGTTTGAACATGATCAGAGTGAAAAAGCGGAAGGTTAATCGGCATAAGTTCTGCCAAAAAAAAAAAATTGGCATAAGTTGGCGTCGTTCCATCCCAGCTTGCCAAGGTTTGGTTTCGTGATTTTGATGAGGATGCTTGATGAGCTGCAGATATTGGACAAGATAAGAATGAGGAAATCTGTCGATGATCTCCGTGGTTTTGTGTGGTTTAGCTGCTGAATCGAGACAATTATAGAACCTAGAACATATTTTTACATAATATTGACGATTATCTGTCATTCATGGTATTTGACGAACATATCTTGACATGCAACAAGAAAAAAATTTCATTCCCAATCTTATAATAAGGTCTCCTACGTTCGTGGAAGTGTCTTGTCTCATATAAAATAGCTGGGAGTGTGTAGGCCAATTGAAGTCTTCTATTCTTACAAATGAAAATGATGGGCTTAGTGGGCTAGACCCTAGTAGACCGGCTTGAGTACATGAGAACCAAATATAGCACTATTCAACAATTATTATTTTTAATTTATTAAATTCGAATTTATAATTATAAAACAACATTTGTATCCTATCGAAACGGTGTGACTATTCGCGATAGAGTTACCATTATTTTGAATTTTATTTTTTCGATCTATTAGTTATTAGGCGTTCTTACAACTTTTGAAATGTTGTATTTGTTCAAACGTTAGTTTTTAAAAGTTATAAAATTTGGAAAAAGAATTATTATTCATTATTATTTTTTAATCCAAAATTTCACTATATTTTTTGAGAAAGTATCTATTTAAAATGCAACCTTTCCCGGAGGGTTGCATTTATTCTTAAAGACTGGAATAAATTCGCGATTTTCTGTTTCATATTTTTTTCCTTGCCGATTTTTTCTTTTCTAAAAGTACAGGTTTTTTTTTAATTGTTTCATTTTGAGAACTCTTGGAAAAGTACTAAAATTATTATCTGGTATTCTTGTTAAGACTTTATTGTATTTAAAAGGATTTTTGCCATTATTAACAACGTTGTGGGGTCTCAAAGTGTGATTTCGTCATCCCCAATTGAATTTTCACAAACATTCTACTTATTAAAATTAGAGGGCCCTTAATGGACCCATATATGAGCTGGCCCAACTTCTAGTGAACCCAAAGTTGTTGGTAGGCTAGACAAATCCCTAGGCCTACCTTGGGCCGGCGTCTTTTAACTAATCTTTGTCTCATTATCTATGTTTTTCTTTTTTTGGTCAATAGAAGAAATTCACATATGCTCACTCGAATCCTTGAATTCAATCGTCGATTTGCAGGGGAGAACGTAACTGAGACGAAAGCAAAGAAAAAAGTGATATAATCATATCATGTTGAATGGTAGACAAGTCATGACATGGACGAAGCTTTCCGTGAGTAATCTTAAGCGATTTATTATGCATATCGTCAAACTGATTTATTATGCATATCGTCAAACTGATTTATGAAATATAATGACGATGACATATGTGTCATGATAATAACTTGAAAACGATAGTTTGAAAGTGCAGACATTTTTTCCCCTCCGCATTTGCAATCATGACATGCGTGCAATTTGATAATGCCGACAATAAAAAAAGCGTTAAGTTATGTTTCGAATATGAGTTTATAAAGGAAAAAACCCCAAAAAAATTTGCTATCACGACACGTGTGTCATTGGGCTTGAGATCTCCAAGGCTCACACTTGATTTTGGCTTAGGCTCATCATGATCGGTGGCCACCGTCGGCCCTTGGCAAGGGGCTGGAGCTGGTGGAAGAGACAGAGAAGGGGGCCCGAGAGGGTCATGGGTATGAGAGTGGTTGAGCTCAAAGGGCAGGCATCGGGTCGCCGGCGACACATAAGAGCACGATCATCACGTGTATGATCTCGACACTTAAATCACGATAACTTTTACTGCAAAAAAAAAAATAATAATAAAAAAGCTAAAACAAAAGCAAGCAATTGTCTTGTCAACGAAAGGGGCGTTAATACGCAACGAAGGACGGGAGTCTCCTCATCACGTTTTTGCTCTTTGTGCGAAACGTCCATTTCCATTCGCCCAGCCCTCGGCATATATTCTTGAAAATCCATTAAACCGAGGCCAAGTTGCTCGCCTAAACGTCACCGCAAAATCCGAATAAAAGTACAAATCGAAAAGAAAAACTATAAACTCGTTCCGTACTCGACTTGTTTTACGACATGAACCTTCCATACATATCTCAATATATATCGTCAAGACCTTGAACAAGAACCCAAAGCGTCCAAATATACCTTAGAGAAGACAACAGCTTCCGCCACCGCAACCTCCGGCTTCGTCTAATGGCATCGGAGCTTGGATTCGAGCCGCCGCTCCAGCCGGTGATCAACCCTTCTCGAGCCAGAACCCCTGAGCACCAGCTCGTCCCCGTCGCCAAGACGTTGAAGTCGTCCATCCTGACCCGGCTCCACGCCGGCTACTTCCGCATCAGCCTCTCCCTCGCTTGCCAAGCCTTGCTGTGGAAGATCCTCCGCCGCCCGTCGCCAACGCACGACGACTCGCTGCCCCTCGAGCATCTCTCTCATGTGATCCCTCACATGACGTTCGTGATCTTCTGGGGCTTCACCCTGCTGGTCCAGATCTCCCTCTCCTTCCTCTATATTCTCCGGTGTTTCTTTCACTTCGGCCTGGTGAGGGCGGAGTTCCAGCACCACGTCGGAGTGAACTACCTGTTCGCGCCGTGGATAGCGTGGCTCGTGCTGCTCCAGGCGGCCGACTTCACGTCGGACCTGCCGAAGTCGACGTTGTACCTGGTCCTCTGGTGGGCCTTCGCGGTCCCCGTGATCCTGCTCGACATAAAGCTCTTCGGGCAGTGGTTCACGACCGAGAGGCGGTTCCTCTCGATGGTGGCCAACCCGACGAGCCAGCTCTCGGTGGTGGGGAACCTGGTGGGCGCACGGGCCGCGGCCGAGATGGGGTGGCGCGAGACCGCGGTCTGCATGTTCTCGCTTGGGATGGCGCATTACCTGGTGCTGTTCGTCACCTTGTACCAGCGGTTGTCCGGCGGTGACAAGCTGCCGGCGATGCTGAGGCCGGTCTTCTTCCTGTTCTTCGCTGCGCCGAGCAAGGCGAGCGTCGCCTGGAAGTCCATCGCCGGAGAGTTCGACATCGGGTCGAAGATGCTCTTCTTCCTCTCCCTCTTTCTGTTCACCTCTCTGGTAATCAACACTTACCTTCCCTTCATCTCTCTAGTTGATACGCATCACTTTTCATGCTGCTGCAGCAACAGGCCCATTTGCAACCAATCAAAATACAGAAAAATCTGTGCAGGGTTGCTGATCTCTCGAGTTTCGATGTGGTAGGTGTCGGGGTACGTCTAGGTTAAATTCATTATTTATATGGAGTTTCATAAGATACCATCTTCAATCGACTAGTATCATGACTAAGCTTTGAAGAGGTGATCTGGCGAAAGTTCTCCCTAACCATTTCTCCAAAATACTCATAACTTGGTAGATTACAATAATAGATTTTATATTACAGTAATAGATTGTATCATGACGACTAACTTTTCTAACTCCATCAAACTTTTAATAGACAATTGGAGGGACATAAGTTAAAAACGAAAGGGAGCTGTCCTTTAGAGTGAGACATAAGAATCTGGTATCGATCTGGGGACCGAAATCGTGCCGACCCATCATTAGATAAAGTCTAAATATTTACCCAAAATCTTCCAGATTGTAGTAGAAGATGCTTATGCAAGCAAACTTTTCTCGAAAATTGAAGTGGTGTGCATCTGATGTCGAAGTTGACGAACTTAGTCATCGAGCTCAACCAATCTCTCCTTTTTTTGGACGAGCAAATTTCATAACTTGGAGTGACTAGGAAAACACGTGATACATATTTTTCTATGATGTTTCTTTAGCAACCTTTTCCTTCCACTCTCTCTTGTCCCCTTCATCAGATTCGTCCGTGGAAATTGTGTACCGGGAAAATTGGCTGTCTCTGTTGTATGGATCGTACCGTATTTTTTTTTTTTCAGAGATCGTACCGTAGTTTAAGGATCTAAAATGTCAAGGCCACTCAAGAAAAAAATTCAATAAACTAAAATTTCCCCCTCGATTAAGGCAACTGGGTTACGCAACTTTCTTACTTGACTTTTGACCCCAATTACAAAATACTCATCCTTTATTAATTTATACCTCCAAAAATCTCTAATATATACAGCTTCCGCCAGCTGCTTTTGAAAGAGATGACGCAATATCGGGTATAACCAATAAATTAGGGTTTCAGTTGACATGCGTTCTTTAATCTTGGGTAGATTTTTATAAATAATTGAACTAGCGTTTGTCTTGTGGTGGTGTCGAAACAGGCATGCAGACCGGCGCTCTTCAAGAAATCGATGAGGAAATTCAACGTCGCGTGGTGGGCGTATTCGTTCCCGCTGACCTTCCTGGCCTTAGCGTCGTCGGAGTACGCGCAGGAGGTGAAGGGCCCGATCGCTTCGGGGCTCATGCTCGTGCTGTCGGCACTCTCGTTCCTGGTCCTCCTCGGCCTGATCCTGCTCACCATGCTCAACACTGAGCGGCTCTTCCGCGAGGACGACCCGATCCTGCGTTTTGACAAGGGGAAGAGAGCGAGGAACTAGTCGCAGATGGTTTTTCCAATCTGTAACTTATGACTAAGGCGGGGTTAAGGAAGAGTATACATGTATGTCGCGACGGGTTTGTATCTTTAGGTCATTCACGGAGCAACCGCTGTGCTTAGTGCACATGCTCTTCATACCCAGGGATATTTTATTAGTGTATTTGTGCGATTTTGGTGATCACTGTCGATTGATTTAAAAGCTTAAACTTTAAAATGACAGCATGATTTATAATTTAAATATGCTAATCTCTCTCTCTCTCTCTCTCTCTCTCTCCCTCCGTGTGCACGAGTGTGTGTAGTATGAGATGATCTGAGTGTACACTTTGAACTTGGGCTAAGGAAACTCGCTTCTTCTACCTTCAGCATCTTTAATTTCTTGATACAAATCTTTGATAGATAGGAGAGATTCAAACGTATTGGTTGATCCACGAAAAGATTACCTAAAAGGAAAGTAGCCAAATTCTAAGGGATGCAATTCCAGCTTCTTCCCTTAAAATTAAAGCAACCTCATTTTGATTGTTAATAGATTGTTGATCACTCAAAAACTCCGTAAAGCTGAGTCTTTGTTTAATGTGACCTTCAAGAATTTTAAAAGTCATTCATTCATGATGTTAAAGTACCCCACATCATCGCTTGTTTATGGAGATCGTGTGCTCCTAGATACATTTGGCTTGCCTCGCCTCATGAGCTTATGCTTTGGGTTGGACATTCAAACGTGGTTTAACAACCAAGTTCTGCTTAGTTTATTTCGCATGCACCACCCCCTATTTGTCAAATCCTCTCCTACTTTGGCTCCTACATGAGAGAGGCGTTAAAGTATCTCACATCACTTATCTATAAGGTTTATATATATATGTGGTCTTCTTCCACCTTTTTTTTGATTGGACATTCTAATAGAGACTGAATTTTGATAACTATCTATCACACGGTATGACAAAATGAGTTCAAAAAACATCTTTCGTAATCATGGAAGTGACATTGGCTATATAGATGCCATCGGTAATATGTAATAAATTGAGCTAATAACTTCGTGTTTAGGTCAAGCTCCTAATCAATACTTGGCATGTAACCTAACTACAAATGAATAGGTTCATGTCTCTCTCTAATGCATAATTTTTTTTTTTTGGTGACTGAGGATCCACCGGGCCCCCTTTTGTTTATGCCATTCGGGGTCCCATGGTCCTACAGTGCCCGAACGACACTTGGACTGGATGACTATACCTTGGGAGAGATTAGCACGGGACCCCACCACCATGGGCCCTTACTTACAACGTTAGCAATTGCGGGTTTCGAACCCTTGACTTGAGTGATGAAAGAGAGACTCTTAATCAACGCAATTGCCTGGTTCATAACTACAAATTACAATATTGAAGCAATCTTCAATCAGTCTTTAATTAGATACGGCGCATACTAAAATATCATAGCCTACGTGTGAAAAATCTTTTCGTAGAAGGAAACACTCAAGCCATTAACCTAACACAGCCAAGCCTCTTATTCTTTACTAATAACTTCAGTTTTCAACTTCGTTTGTCAAAGAAAACTATATACGTTGTCCGAGAGCATGATCGCGAAACACCCAGAGATTAAATACTCATAACATAATAAACCTTGAAAGTTTGGTTTTTTTTTTTTTAAACCCTCAAATTGTGGTCGTTACATGCAAATGGACGGCAAGGGAAAAACAAAACTGAGGGTGACGGAATGTAGAGGAAATGGATAAACAAGCAAGATTTAGCAACACATAAAACTATGAGTGAATAATCCATTAGAAGATCGGCGTGGTCCTGGGGAAAGTAGATTTTGATAAGACGGTGTCTTTGAACGGAGCTAAAGCTGATGTCCTTTCCCTTGTCTTTAATCATGCTTAAGAAGATAGCATGCATGAAATGGTTTCCGCTCATCTTGAATATTGCAACCGGCGTCAACAAGCTAACAGATAATGAATACTGTGGAAGAGAGAATTGTGAAATTTCTGTATATCTCAGTGTGTCTCTATGTGCCATAATGAAGAGTCCATGTGCCTATTTACAAAGTTTATTAATTATAAATTAATCAGAGATATACACAATCAATGGAGATATATGCATAATTTTGAGAGATATAAAGAATCAAAGGATATATCTCAATAATTTATAATATCCTCCCGCTCTTCATCTGTCTTTAATGACTATTCCTTCAAGAGGTTGGAGTGACTTCTCTAAGGCGTTCTTTTGGGTTTTGTAGAACAAACTCTAATCTATCCAACACCTTCTCAAATGCACTTTTCTTGAGACAACTTTTAAATCCTTCTAATCTATCTCACATGATCCTCATGCCAGGAATCTGAGTTGCCAAGTTGCTGCTCTCAAGTCCTTCATTTCAAACTCCTTTGACAATTGATGCTTCAATTTATTGATCTACCCCGTGCTAGATCTTGCAGTGATCATATCATTCTCATACAACAATCAAATAATATAGCAACCATTAGATTTCTTGAAGTAACAACAATAGTCTATTTCACATCTAGTGAACTCGTTATCGCACATAAATGTGTCGAATTTCTTATAGCACCATCTACAAGCCTGTTATAAATCATACAGACTTTCATTTAACTTGCAAACATAGTTCTATTTACCAAGAATTTGAAAACCTCCTGATTATACCATATATATATATATAGATACCTTCCTCTAAGTCACCAAGGAGGAGTGCAATCTTCACATCGAACTTTTACAAATTTGGAGAAAAACTTTTACTAAAAATTTCCCCTTGTTCCTCTTGCTACCATTAGTTTCTTCTTTGATCTCATACACCCACTTGTTCTACAATGCCTTCTTTGCAAGTATTATTTGGCACAACACCCAAGTTATATCTTCACGGGTGAATCCAACTCATCATGTATTGTTATCTATACAAAATGCACAAATGAACAAGATGAGGTAACCTTGGCTAATAGCTTGTGTTTAGGTTACCTCCACATCAATACTTGGCAGGGAAATGTCTATCTAGCCTCTCTAATCCATGGTTCTTAACTACAAATGACACTGCCCCACTTGCAACATTCTAGCAATGTCTAATCAGTCTTTGAATTAAATGCGGCATACACTAAAAAGTCATGTCTTGTGTATGAAAAATCTCTTTTAGAAGGATACACTAAAAAATTTAACCTATCACGAGCGAGCCTTTTATACTTTACTAGTAAATTCAGTTTATAACTTCATTTGTCAATGATTACTGTATATATAGTCAAAGAGTATGATCGCGAAACCTCTGCACATTTAATAGTCGTATTATAATAAACCCTTGAAAGTTTGGTCTCACAAAAATATTCCATAAAATGGATGTCGTTGCGTGCAAAGTGACGATGAGGAGGAAAGAAACACTAAATTAAGGGAACGAGGGTGACGTCATGGAGAAGAAATGCACAAACTAACGAGTTAATAAAAAACTAATAGCAATAAATAAATATGGGCTTAATAGAAAATTAAAAGACCAATGTAAGCCTAATATAAGTAGACTTTGTTGATATTGTCTTACTATGGCGCCAAAGCTGATGTCCTTTTCAATTTTTTTTTTCCCAAAAGATATGCTTGAGAAGATTGTAGGCGTCTAACTATTTTCCGTTCATCTTTAATATTACAACTGACATCAACAAGCTAACAAAAAATTGTCATGTATTGTCACCCAATTAATAAGGAACAACTCCAGCATATTTTTTGCATCTAGGATTTACATATATAATAAATGAATCGACCATAGGTCCAATGATTTCCTTCACAAGCGAGATTAGAGGGCAATATGAATGTTTTATCATGTTCAACCAACATAAGATTTGGGAAAGTGTACAAGTTTAGTTTTATAAAATCTAAATGAAATGCATGGCAAAAAATTTGTGTAATTAACATTTAACATTTTACAAAGATTACGTAAAAAGTAGGATCTCAACTCCCATCTTTCGTCATGTACCAGTCGTTATTGTCCATGAGAGGGATCTCTCTCTCTCTCTCTCTCCCCAAAAAGTGCGCACGTCAATGAGCTCTGAAAGAAATTTTTTGTATTTGGAAGCAATTAATAGCAAAAGTACTTTATGTTTGCTAAAAAAGACTCACTATATATGAGGCACTTTATGGTAGTCCAATATAATTATTTTGACTACATATGGATTTTTGGTTATGCACATATCTCAATTGGTATTAATGTAGTCGCACGGCTTGGTGTAAGTTCAGTGTTTTAATTGAGACTAATGATGGATATGGGCTTATATATGGGAAGCTCCCCTCTATTGGGAATGAGAAACGTAAAAGAGAATAGTCAGAGAAGAAGGCAAGCAAATAATTACGTGAAAAATCCTTCGAAATAATTAAGGGAAATCATAATGCTGTACTAGGTAATCTTTTAACTATTATATCAAGTTATAATTACAAGAGAAATCATATTGATATACAACAAGAGTTTAGGTTATAGAGTAACAGTGGAAATTATATGTATACTCTTTTAACAATTCTTTCATTTATCGGACTTCACAACTCCATCCATCTCCTACTTTGAATCTAATCTTCAAAATGGCAATAGTCTCCACTCGTCTTTATAACCAAATTGTCCTAGTGTGGTGGCACCTCCTCATCACTAACCTTGGAGACCATGTAGTGTACAACCTCAATTCTCAGTTATGACACCCTTGGCTAACATATCTACAATATTTTTCGTACAAAGAATATTTTTCAATGACAGCGTGTTATCGTCCATCAGCTCAAAGATATGAAGAGACTTCAACTAAAAGTGTTTTTTCCTTGAGTGAAGTACTGGAATCTCTCCGAGACAATTAGCATCCTCACTATCAATGAAAGGACCACTACTATCACGCTTCTTACCTATCTCCTTTAGAAAATTCTTCAACCAAATGATCTTATTGCCAGCTTTAGATATAGCAATGTACTGTGCTTCAGTGGTTGAGAATGACACATACTTCTGACATTTGGAGTTCCAATTGACTGCAATGCCATTGAAGATTAAAAAAAAATAACCCCGATGTGCTCTTCCCACTATCAATGTTACCACCAAGTTTTGTATTGACAAAGCCTTGTAAAGGCACATTATTTTTATGAAAAAAAATGTATTGCTCAAAGTACCTCTAGGTATCCTAGTAGCTACTTTTATAGCTTCCCAATGCATCATTCTCGGATTAGCCATATATTAGTTCACAATCCCCCTATATGAGCTATGTCTCATCTAATACACACCGCAACATACATTAAACGACTGCTAGCTGACTCATGGTACCTTGGCCATGTACTCCCACTCCTCATATGTTTAGTGACTGCTCCATTAAGAGTTTGAAATGACTTCCCTAATGAGCCATTATGGGCTTTGCACTCTGAACTCTAAATTTGTCCAACACTTACTCATTATACTTTTCTTGAGACATTTTAAGAAATCCTTTTGATCTATCTCGCACAATCATTAGACAATTGCTACTTCAGTATGTTAATTTCCTCATGCTTGTTCCTCCAACGATCATATTATCTACATATAATGGCAAATTACTATGCCAGTTATCAAATTTCTTGAAGTCATAATAGTGATCCATTTTAGATCTAGTGAAACTATTACCGCACATTAATGAGTCAAAACTCTTCTACCATTGTCTAGGAGTCTATTTCAAACCACACAAATTTTTCTTTAGCCTAGAGATACAGCTTTGTTTGCCAGGAACTTGAAACATTTTGGTTAAACCATCTAGATATGCTCCTTTAAGTCACCAATGAGGAATGCAATCTTCACATCCGAATGTTCTAGATGTAAATTCTCAGTGGCAACAAGACTCAACATAAGCCTAAACTTAGTTGACTTCACAATTGGGTTTTGTATAGAAAACCTTTTACTACCAACCTCACTTTCTACCTCTTGTTCCCATCAGGTTTTCTTTGAACCTATTGCCTCACCTTTTACCTCTTGTAGGTGACTCATCCTGTAATGCTAATGCCACTTAATAGAATCTTGAACCCGCATTGCTTCTGAAAAATATTCTGGTGAGCCAACATCAATTAAAAGCAAATAATTCAATGATTAAGAATGCCTCTACATAGATTTAGATGTTCCATTGGATTTTCTTAAAGTGGTTCAGACATAGATGGTTTTCATTTTGATTCTCAGTCAGTTTACAACAATAGTTTCAGGATTCCTAACCAGAATATTCTTAGAATCTCCCTCCGATACAATCTCTTTAGTCCCCTTTGTTTGTTTCCTCACCCTAGATCCTACCATAGATTTGTCTTTGTACAATATACTTCCATTGACCCTAACATCATCAGTTTTTGTTAGTTTCCTACTTTATTCATCTCAAAGCCAATTGCCAAGATGGTCGAAAACATATCCAATGAATGAAAAAAAAAAAAACATTTTCTAGCCTTTGCATCAAGTTTGTCTCCAGTTTCGAAATCCATGATCAGATCTGGAAACACAACACGAAACTTTCAGTTGTGACATGAACTTGACGCAGCAGAATCCGATGCGAAATGCACAAACAAACAAGAGTTAACGATAAACCAATAGCAGCAAATAAAACTATAGTGAATGTCAAATCAAAAGATCTGCCAGGCCTAAGAAAAGTAGTTTTTGTTGATACGGAGCTATAGAATGGAGTCAAAGCTTATGTCGTTTTCATGTCCTAATGTTATGGTTGAGAAGATTCCTTGCCTGTACTGGTTTCCGCTAATCTTCGACACGGCAACCGGCCTCAACAAGCTGCCAAGAACTGTCATGTACTGTCACCCAATTAATGGGAATTGCGCATGTTTTAGTTTCATAAACTTCTTAATTGTTCACTAGAGCGATCTTCAGGGTACTCACGCGACAAAAGGCGATGATAAAACTTCACGTCAATGATTCCAAGACCACCCAACCTCTTACCGAACAGAGCAATAGTAGCAAAAAATGAAACCGGCGAGAGCATGCCCGTAAATCAGCTTTGTTAGGAATTTTTCTATAAATGGGCAGCCATTAATAGCAAAATTACCTTGTGTTAGCTGAAGAAAGACTCACTATATATGAGACGTTTTATGATAGTCCATTATAGTTATGGGTATAATTGACCGAAAAGTTATAAACTTATTGTATGATGGCCAAGTTAATCCTAAATTTTTTAATTTTGTCAATTTAGTTATAAACATTTTGACAATTTGTCAATATAGTCATTCCGATTAATTTTGGTTAGAAATCGCTGAAGCGACGGTTTAGTCATTATCGGCCATCCTACATGGCCTATCTGAGGTTGACCAGCATTAACGGGAACAATTTTTGCATAAAGAGAGGGAGACTTAAATAAGGATCATGCTAGGTTTGATGAATTCACAAGCTTGATGTGTGTTTGATGAACCAAGACCTCACTAGCGACTTTATTACTACGCAGACATGATGCACTAGCTTAGCTAATCGGGTACGGCCGCAATTAAGTTGGATGGACGAATCATGCGCTACCATTATTTTTCTTGTTGTTGGATGAGCAAGTCCATATTTCATTCATGTCCCTTGATCTAAACGCTTCCTTGAAACTCCGACTGACTCTTTCTTGGATTTGATTTCTCGTGAACTCCAAAATCTCGACAAGGCCTGCGACGTTGCAGGGTGATCGTAATCAAGAGATTAAATTGTATCTTTGTGGCGTACGATCTTTTCCTTTTTCCCCCTTTTCACGTCACTAGTTCTTATATAAAAACTGATAGGTTCAAGTGAATATTGGTCATCAAAAAGTAGATATGGATGTCGATCTACCGAAAATTTGCAAACGTGATATGTTCGTAATTGTGTATCTAAGTTGTCATCCTCCATTCATTGTAGATTTATGAAGCCAATATCAGATTAACCATTGCCATAACTGAAAGTTTGATGCTGTAATGGGTACCGAGTGAAGGGGATGTGCTAGTTGGTGAATATTCGAAAGCTCACGTTATGAGGTACTGTGAATCTCAGATTTTGTTGATGGGAGAAAATTGCTAGTGCTTTTGAAATCTGCTGTTGATAAAGGGGTTGAAACTTGGGGTTCTGCTCTTGTTGGCCAAGAAGTCTTGGGGAGGAAGAAATTCAGTGAGGTGTGATTTTTTCCGTTGCTGACATGCTGACGGCGGAGTTGAGGGTAGTGAGATTGAGAACGGACTGTCCTTGTTCAAACTCCCCACAGCTACAACTTGTCATCGTGCTATTGAGAATGGTCCTTCGAAATAATGACCATTTTCCTGAGTCAAAGAGTTCAGATACTTACACATCTGGTACTCCTATCTGGATCAAGTTACTCTTAAATTCCTCTAGTTCTTATGTCTTTGGAGGGACTCAGTTATGTTTCAGATGCCATTGAATTACTCCTTTGCAGGCACGAAAACTGACTTCTTTCTGTCTGCAAGTTGTTGGAACATGATCAGAATCAGAAAGCAGAAGACTCATCAGCATAAGGTGGCATCGTTCCATCCCATCTTCCTGAGTCAAAGAGTCTTGATATTGATACTTCTCGTACTCCTATCTGGGTTAAGTTACTAAAAGTTCCTCCAACTCTTAGGTCTTTGAAGGGACTTAGTTATGTTTCACATGCCATTAAGTACTCCTTTGCAGGCGTAAAAACTGGTTTCTTTTCATCTGCAATTTGTTGGAACATGATCATAGTGAGAAGCAGAAGGTTTTCCCTCTTTTTGGTGGAAGAGAAAGCAGACGGTTAATCGGCATAAGTTGGCGTCGTTCCATCCCTGCATGCCAAGGTTTGGTTTCATGATTTCGATGGGCTTGCTTGATGAGCTGCAGACCTTGCACAGGATGAGAACGTGGAGATCTGTCTACGATCTCTTGTTTTTGTGTAGTTTAGCTGCTGAATTGAGACAATTATAGAACCTAGAACATTTGTTTACATGATATTGACAATTATCTGTCATACATTGAAATAATCGTAAGCAGTGATAAAAGTATAGATTATTGGATTGACATGCAATAAGAATTTTTTTTTTTTATTCCCTATCTTTTAATAAGGTCTTCTATGTTGGAAGTGCCTTGTCTCGTATAAAATAGATGGGTTTGTATAGGCCAATTGAAGTCTTCAATTCTTACAAATGAAAATGATGGGCTCAGTGGGCTAGCGCTATAGACCTGCTTGCGAGTGCATGAGAACCAAATTTGGCACCATTCAATAATTATTATTATTTATTTATTAAATTCGAATTTATAATTGTAAGATGACCTTTTTGTCCTATTGAAATAGTATGACCGTTCACGATAGAGTTTTTATTATTTAATTTTGAATTTTATTTTTTCTACCCATTAGTTATTAGGCGCTCTTACAACTTTTGAAATGTTGTATTTGTTCAAATGTTAGTTTTTAGAAGTTATAAAATTTGGAAGAAAAAAATTATTATTTAATATTTTTTTAATACGAATTTTCGCTATGTCTTTTGAGAAAGCATCTATTTACAATGCAACCTTTCCCGAAGCATCTATTCTTATAGGCTGGTATAAATTTGTCATTTTCTGTCTCACATTTTTTTCTTGTTGATTTTTCTTTCTCAAAGTACAGCTTTTGTTTTATTATTTCATTTTGAGAGTTCTTGGAGAAAAACCAGAATTATTATCTAGTATTCTTATTGAGACTTTATTGTATCTTGAAGGATTTTTACCATTTATTATTAGCAATGTTGTGGGGTCAACAATTCTTTAAAGACCAGTGTCGTTTCGCATCTTAAAGTTTGATTCCGTTATTTCCCAATTGAATTTTGACCAAAATTCTAATTATTATAATTAGAGGCCCTTAATGGACCCATATGTGAGCTGGCCCAACTTCTGCTGAACCCAAAGTTCTTGGTAGGCTAGACAAATCCCAAGGCCTACCTTGGACCGGTGTCTTTTAATTAATCTTTGTCTCATTATCTATGCTTTTTTTTTTTTTTGGGGGGGAGATCAATAGAAGAAATAAACATATGCTCACTCGAATCCTTGAATTCAATTGTCGATTTGCAGGGGAGAAAGTTATTGAGACAAAAGCAAAGAAAAAAGTGATATAATCATATGATGTTGAATGGTAGACAAGGGCCACGACATAGACGAAGCTTTCTGTGAGTAATGTTAAGTGATTTATTAAGCATATTGTGAGACTGGTTTATAAAGGGTAATGACAATTACACAGGTTTCATGATCATGACATGAAAACGATTGTTTGAAAGTGCATATATGGCCATCGCCCTCTGCACCCACAGCAAACGATTTTTAAAGCCGAGGCTCTACACGAGAGCTTCTCCACTTGGAACAACAAAAAGAAAGGAGAGCAACACAGCGACACCATACCTCAACGATGGAAGCCCCCATCCCCTGCAGCGCTGAAAATCAACATCGACGCCTCTTTTCTTCCAAGCAACGGCGCCGAACCAGAATTAAGAGAAAACAGGGGAGGATGCGAGAACAGAGGAGCCATAGCCTGCTTGTGCCGCGACTCCAGCGGACGGGTTGTTGATGGATTTACGAAATTGGTGGCTGCGTCAACGGCAGAACAGGCGGAGGCCATCGCACTACTCGAAACCCTAATTTTTCTCTCTCCCCGAACTCTCCTTTCATTGGAAGTGGTATCCGACTGTCTCCCCCTCGTGCACAGTTGCAACACTCTCGAAAACTTCAGTTGGGAAGCAAAGTCAACAGTGAGCCGGGCCAGAACAAAAATGAAGCTGTTTCGGGCCATTTCCCTGGCCCATTGCAAAAGGGAATTAAACCGGCTCCGCGGACTGGCCGGGCGAAAGCTTGCGGGGAGCAACACTCTCCCACAAAATTGGCTCTTAATCCCCCACCGCCCTGTTTGATTTACTATGTGCTGATGCTTTCAATGTATTTTCTCCACATATGACTTAGTTATTTCAATGAAATCGTTACTTATGACCAAAAAAAAAAAAAAAAAAAAAAAGTGCATATATCTTCCCCCTCCACATTTGCGATCATAACGTGCATGCAATTTAATAGTGCCACCAATCAAAAAAGGGTTAAATTATGTTTCGAATATGAGTTCATAAAGAAAAAAAATCCTAAGATAATTACGGCATCAAGCCCAAGCTCTCCAAGGTTCACACTTGATCTCGGCTTGGGCTCATCTGATCGGTGGCCACCGTCGGCCCCGGCAATTGGGCGGGTAGCGATGTGGAGGTGGTGGGACAGAGAGAGGTGGGGGAGAGCGGCTACTGTGTACTGCGGTCGAGCTCGAAGGGCGACGTCGGATCGCCTACAACATACCCTCGGGCTTGGTGTACCTCAAATGCGTATGATCTCGACACTTAAAATCAAGATAATTTTGATCGTGAAAACATAAAAAGAAGAAAAAAGCAAAAGCAAGCAATTGTCTTGTCATCATGATTCGACAGAAATGGAAGGGGTGGTAGTAATACTTGTAAGGAATTGAGATGATGGAAAGCTGAACAGAGGAATAACATAATGGAAATTGTATATTGCTTTCTCATATCAAATATACAAGTGTACAAGTCTATTTATGATACATAGAGCCTAAATAATTTAGGGAATAACTGTACAGAAAAGTAAAGAAAATATTCCCTAATATACAATATCAATCAAGGAGCATCGCATTAGCCATATGATATCAATCAACCAAATCTCGAGGCAATAGTTTCTCCAACACTCCCTCTCAAGCTGGTGGTTTGTACATATCAAGAACACCTAGCTTGCTTAGAAGATATGCATGTTGCCTGTGACACAAAGATTTTGTGAATATATTGCAAGTTGCTCTGTCGTCCTTATTCCTTTTGTTTTGATCACTCCATCCTGTATCTTGTCCTTGATAAAATGGCAATCGACCTCTATATGCTTTGTTATCTCATGAAAAACTGGGTTCATTGCAAGCTTGAGGGCTGCATCATTATCACAAAATAAGATTGTTGGTTCCTTGATCCATACTCCAAGATCACGAAGCAATCCTCTTATCCACACGATTTCACAGCTAGTCTTTGCCATTGCTCGATACTGAGCTTCAACAGATGATAAGGAAACGGTTGATTGTTTCTTCGTTTTCCATGAGAGTAGTGAATCTCCCGGTTTGATACGAAGCTGTGACAGATTTTCTACTCATAGGACAAGTGGCATAATTTGTGTCGCAATATGCCATCATCTTCATGTCATTCTTCCGAGATAGTAGTATTCCCAAACCAGGGCATCCTTTTAAGTACTTCACTACTTTCAATGCTGCATTCATGTGAGACTACTTTGGATCGTGCATGAATTGACTGAGAATTTGTATCGTGTAGCATATATCAGGTCTGGTCATGGTAAGATAAATGAGTTTCCCGACAAGTCTTTGATATGTAGAGGGATCCTTGAGTTGAGGGTCCTCACTCAGTGGTGATAATCCCTTGTCATATTCAGATGTTGTTAACTTGATATTTTGCTCAATTGGGTTGTTGGTTTGGAACCCGATAATCCCGCTTCCGATATGATCTCTAGGATGAATTTTCGCTGACTAAGGCAAATTCCTTTGTCTAATCGTGTAATTTCTATCCCGAGAAAATATTTTGGGGGTCCCAAATCTTTTATGTGAAATGTTGAATGCAGGTACTTCTTGAATGCTTTGATGGCAGATGCATCATTTCCCATGATGAGTATATCATCAACATATATTAATAAATAAATGGATGATGTACCTCGGTTCCATGTGAATAAGGCATAATCATGTCTTGATTGTTTGAATCCCTGCAGCAGTGAGTGCGTAGGTGAATTTGGCATACCACTAAGGAGATGCTTGTTTGAGCCCATATAGGGATTTGCGGATATGACATACTCTATTCTCCCCCTGTCTCCATAATCCCGGTGGAAGGTCCATGTATATCTCCTCTTCTAAATCCCCATGAAGAAAAGTATTATGAACATCCATTTGATGTAGGGGCCAATCTTGGAATGTTGCAACAGATAAAAAGGATCGAACAATAACCTCTTTTGCAACTGGAGAAAATGTCCCCTGATAATCGAATCCCTCCCGCTGTGTGAAGCCTTTAGCCACTAGTCGTGCTTTGTAACGTTCAATAGAGCCATCAGTTCTATATTTAATTTTGTACACCCATTTACATCCAATTGGCCGTCGATGAACTAGGAGAGGAACTATATCCCATGTGTTGTTGTTCATCAAGGCTTGTAGTTCATCCGCCATGGCTTGTTGCCGGTGGGAATCTTTAATGACTTCAAAGATATGACGATGGTTGATTGATCAAGAACCAAATAGCCTTTTTGAAGAGACGGGTATCCCATAAATATGCATTTCAGGGCACGGGGACCCAATTTGTCCCGAGGGCCCATAGTAGATGCATAACATAAACATCCAAAAACACGAAAATGTCGAATGTCAGGTCTCTTACCAAATAACATCTCGAAAGGTGTTCATCCATTCAAGGTTCGAGTCAGCATCCGATTGATTAAGTAAGCTGCTGTGACCACACAATCTCCCCAGAATGTTTCCGGAATCGAGGCTTAGTATTTGAGGGCACGGGCAATTTCTAGGAGATGACGATGCTTCCTTTCGACAATCCCGTTTTGTTGAGGTGTATAGACATAGGAACTTTCATGCAGAATGCCATTGGAAGTAAAGAACGAGAAACATTCATGATTAAAGAAATCACGAGCATTGTCAGTATGAACTCGTTGAACGGATTTTTCAAACTGATTTTTTATCAGAGTAATGAAAACCTTTTGTTGACACCTAAATTTTGGCGGCCTGTTTAGTCATTTATCATATTAAAAATTAGGGGGTAATTTTATCCCTGAAAAAATATTAATTGCATAGCATATAGTTTTAGGTGCATTTATTTTTAATTTGCATTGGGCCGGTGACATATGAGTTTGAATTGATAGTTCTTAACTTTAATTTGATGAGTTGGGCTAAGCCCATGAATAGAGCAAATCAGCCTAAGCTCGTATCTTTGGGGAGATTTTATGGATTTATCTTCGTGAGATTTTAATTCAAAAACAAATGTTGTGTTTGGAAAAGAAATCTTTGTGGATATGGATTTTGAAAAATTAAAACCCTAATCCATGGCCTATAAATAGGTTAAAACGTGTAGGGTTTTGGGGAGGCCACACATTGAATATACGGCCACACAAGAGAGGGGTCCTCTTTGATCACTTTGTAAGAGCGGCCGTTGAGAAAAAACACGTGAGGAGTAGATAAGAGAGAAGAGTCCGGCTGCCGCTGGTCACCATCGACTCTACTGCCGCCTTACGGCCATCTCTACCCCTTGCTGATCTCCTACACTAAAAGGTCCCCCGATGGTTGAGCCTCGTTCGAGTATTGCCACTTGACATCATTGTCGTTGCTCAGAGTTTGCTGTTATCCCTCGAACCACCACAAGGCTTGCCGCTATCCTTTGACGAAGTGGCTAGCCAAGAGCCTCCCAACTCGCTGAATTCCGGAGTCCGGATCGCTGATGTCCCGCACTCTCCTTCTTAGTTTGACCTCAAAGGAAATCAACGTCAAGCGCGAAAGGAGACGGTCATCGAGCAACAGCAAAGGGAATTTTTAGTTTTTTTATAAAAGACTTTATTCTTTTCTCTTTTGGGCGGTCACATTAAATCCACAATTCCAAAGCGCACATAGAGAGATATAGAGAGAAAAAGCGGTCAAGGGAGAAATAGAGAAGGGTGGCCAAAAGAAGACAAAGGAGTGAGTGTTCGCTCATTGAAAATCGTGGGTTCTTCTGGATCTCTTGGGACCTCGCAATTAGAGACATCCGCAGCAAAAGAAAGGAGGAAGGAAAGCCAAAGATTCACGACGATCTGCTCGGTGGTGCTCCCTTGTCTCGCCTGGTCTCCTACGTGCATGCCAACGTTCATTGGCACGATAGCCGTCGACGACCAGCTTCGAGTTACCCACCGCCAGGCACATCGACCGTGAATCATCCACCACGAACCATCGCTGGTCCCATCATCCGACGAGTCCAAATTCGGGAACGATATTATGAAGTAGGTAAAGATATATTGACGCCTCAATTTTAATTAGGTTTATTTTATTAATTAAGTTTTTATTTATTTTGTCTTTTTCGAAATAATAAACAAATAACAGAAAAAAGCAAAAAAAAAAAAAAATCGGGTTGTCGTGAGCTAGGCCGACCTCCCACTGAGAGACTTCGGGGGAGGCCGCCGGCGAGCGAGTCCGAGGAGGTTAGATCTGGCCGGTGGAGGCTCGGATTTGGCCAGAGTGAGAGAGAGGCAGATCGAGTCGCAACCCTTGGACACCCCACTGAGAGACTTCAGGGGGGTTCGAGGATTCGCGGCCGCGGATCTGAGCTTCGCCGGAAGGGAGGGAAGTCGAAGAGCAGGAACGGTCGAGGCTCAAATCTGGAGTCGATTCAGCTCCAACGCCGCCGCAACACCGCCCCGACGCCGTCCAGATCTAAGGGCCACCGTCATCGCCACAAGCCGTGTTGCCACGCCGTGCCAGCGCTGAGAGCAGGTGACGATGGATCCTGACCCATGCCATACCCATTTCTGCTCGAAGCTCTGATCGCCATCGCCCCGACTTGTTGCCGTCACCACCGTGGAACCCTAGCCCCAATCAAGAAGTCTCGTCACGCCACCGTCGTCGCCACCGTCGCCGCCGTCGCCACTGCACACCTCGGCCTTCCCCTCTCTGGCGCTGCGAATCGAGAACCCTAGGGTTCTCGATTTTTCGGGTCGCGGCCTCGGGTCGTGGGTCGGACCGGGGCCACGAGTTGGGTAAGGTTTCTCCGTGTCTTGGGGGCGGCGGCGGGTCGGGAGTTGGGTCGGACCGGGTAGGGTCTCGCTAGGAACTGGGTCGTCGAGCGGGTCGGGCGTCCCCAAGCGTCCGGCCACGGTGTCGTTTTTTTTTTTTAAAAAAGAAAAGTCGGCCCGCTACGCGGGCCCGTTGTGTGTTTGGGGGGCTGGCGGGTCGGACCCAACCCGCGGATCCGACCCAAGTCGGCTTTTATTTTATATTATATAATATTTTAATAAGAAAAAAAAAAATTATTTTCCAAAAATATTAAAAAATATTTTAATTTCCAAAAAATCGAAAAATAATAAAAAATGATAAAAATATTTTATTTTCCAAAAAAATCAAAAAATCAAAAATATTCCATATTTTCCAAAAATCCAAAAAAGCCAAAAATTCATGTAAAGGCCAAAAAATTCAGAAAAAAGCCAAAAAAGACTTGTATTTTTCCAAAAATACCAAAAAAATCTCAAAAAAAAAAATCCCTTTTGTGTCCAAAAATTAGAAAAGACTCAAAAATGTTTTTCCTCCAAAAAATGCATGGAAAATCCCTCAAACATCCAAAAACCTCAAGGTTTAAACAAGATTAGGTACCGAAAGGGCATTAGTGATTAAATAGTGTAATCAAATCCCCGATCCTAATTTCTCTGGTTGCGCAGGAGTGAGTATTTCTCCCGATACTTCACTTGGGTTTCTAATCAACCCACCTCAAATCGATTAGTGGCAACTCCATTTTAAAAATTGATTTATAGGCTAAAAACTTAGACTATTAAAGTCGTGAATTGGTGGACTTGGGAGAGTTCGGGCATAACTAATTTCAGCCGAGCCATTAGCCTCCTTAGGCGCCCGTACCCGATTGCGGGCGCCGAAAAGAAAAAGAAAAAGGAGGTCACGACAGCTTGGCGACTCCACTGGGGACTTTGAGGACTTAGGCCATTTTATCTTTGTTTAAATGCTTTGCTGACTTGGATTTTTTTTTTCTTTTGTGTAGGGTAATAGCTTAAAGTTTTTTTTATTCTGTTAAAATAAAATGTTTTGTGATTATAAATTGCCGTGCATCCTTAAATGTTTTAGCACTACACATGGCACACACAACCCGGCCGTCGGACCTGGGCCGCCATAGGATTTCTAGGATGGTGTTAAGAAAGATACGACCTCGAACGCGAGACTGCGATGTAGAGGTTGCCTTTCTTTTCCCCGAATTTCTTAGCCGAGGTTAGGAGGGTATGCTACTAACGCGAGACTGCGACGGGCGGATATCCTTTTAATCTCACCAAACCTTCTCAGTTAGAAATCGAGTCGCACGTCCCATGCGCATGTCTTTGTGCTTGCCATTTTTATTTAAAAGCAAAGTGATTTCTTTACTTTTACTCAATCTTTTTATTTGGCCCATGGCAATTTAGGATAAGCTTTTCGAGTCCCAGTTTATATGCGATGGGGAAAGACGATATCCAGTTCATTCCTACTCCCAAGGCGGAGCTCTTCAGATGGTGGGGTCAATTAGATCAGTTTGCCCAAGAGCGTGTGAAGGCCAAAGTCGGTCATCTCCTATCGTTGATCCAAATCACTGTTCGCCCTGAAGTCATACAAGCCATGGCACATTTTTGGTGCCCGAAGACGGTTACTTTTATGTTTGGTAGGTTTGAGCTAACCCCAACCCTTGAAGAATACAGCATCATCACTGGAATGCCTCTTGAGAAAAAGCTCATCAAACCATCGACAGGCGCCCTCCCGTGGTGTGGGTTGGCGCGACTTTTAGGAATTGAAATCCATGTCATGAGACAAATTCTTGAAAACAACCATAATACATGCCCTCTAGAATTCGTGAATGCATGTTTTCAAAACCAGCCTATGACCCAAAAAGTGAGATTTTCCTCCCTGGCCTTTCTCGGGCTCATCGTTTTCCCTCATCAAAGAAATGCCATAAGTCTTAAGATGGCATGGATAGTTGATCAAATCTTGAGAGGGGGGAATTATGTCAACATGATTTTAACTGAAACATTCTTGTCTTTTAATTGTTTTAAAGACAACACGGAGAAAATCATGCGAGCCTCTCCTGAAATTTTACAAATCTGGTTCTTTTCTCACCTAAGCGAATTTCGAGACTTCATGCGATCATATGAAACGAATGCTTTCGAAAACCCATTACAAAAATTTATGATTTTAGGACCATACATTCCCAATCAAAGCTGTTTAAATTGGGTAAACTTCCTAAGAGACCCAGCTCCTGAGGCATTCTAATGGTGTGCTAGTTGGTTCCATGAAAAGAGAGCTCGCTTCACTTACAAGCGCTGTCTCCCAATTTTGTTGCTCGGCCTCACCAGCGCCATTCTCAATCACCCTTATCGGGTGGCACGAAAATATGGAGCCCTTCAGGAGATCCCACCGCCTTTCAACAAGAAGATCTCTTCAGTTCTTTTCAACACAAGCCGTGACTACGCATTCGAAGTTTCTACCGCTCAGGAAACCTGGGACAAGTGCCATCGCAAAAGGATCGTGGTACCTGAAGGGCTTGAGGGAGAAGAAAAAGCCCACCACGCCTCCATGTCCAACATCCACAACCATCGTATCCCGACAAAATGGAAGCAATCAGTCCCTCACTCGATCAGCGAGAGCAACTAGCACGAGCAAGCAGAGCTCATGGAAAGGGATTTGGGAATGGACTGGATGCACACCTCAGAGCCAGCCCAAGGAAGCAGGCATCCTCGCAAGAACAAGGCTCCCCGTCGCATATGAATTGGCAATCATGTGCCCCTTAGCGTTAATCTTGTGAAAGTTTTGTCCCATTGTTTAGGGACTTTTGTTTAATGTCTAGTATTTCATTATGTCTTTTCAATTTCAAGTTCTAGATGTCAGAAGTCTGCGGTTTATAAAATCCTCTTTTGATAAATAAGAAAGCAGTTAGACCATTGCCATGGGTCAATCTTTGTTTACTTTTATGCTCATTCATTGTTTTCACAACGAGCAGGTAATTATGAATCGCCGGCCACCAATCGCCCGTGAATGGCCTCATGCAATAGGACCTGATCAGAATGATGTACAAAATCGTCTCATTAACATTGAAGACGGCGTAGGACAGATGTCCATTGTCCTTCGACAGCTCTCAAAGCAAATGGAATCCACTCAAGTCGAACCCAACTCTGTAGTTGCCTTAAACACCGTCATGACACCCGTAAATTTGCCAGAAAATAGCCAGTACCATAGACAGTTTGAAAGGATCATGAAAAAGTTAAGCCAGCTGTAGAGGCAGAATCCCATGGACCTGTCCAATTACGCCGGCATTGAGATCCTTGAAAAACTCAAAGCACCTGAATGCGAAAGGTATGCTGATACCTCCTGCCCAGAGACCTACTTGCAGGCCTACCTGATCCGAAAGATGATTCAATCGTACCAATCGAGCTTGACTGGCCCTACTTTGCGATGGTACATTGTCAGGAAGATTAGTCCCCTTAAAACCTAGAGGGAACTAATTCATGTTTTTCGCCAAGAGTATAATATTGACATCACCCCTGACATCACCTTGCCTTACGAAGAGCCGATGATCGTAGAGCACGAGGAGCCATTAGTCGCTGAGATAGGAGAAGAGTATGTCAATGAAGCCTTACATAATAAATGGGCGACTGAGCAACATCTTATTATTGAGAAGTTTTCCACTAGGAAAGGCAAGGAGCCTTTGTACGAGATCAAAGACACAGAGCCTGTTCAAGATCGGGGCACGACTGGACAACTCCCTAAGCTTACTCCAAGAGCTAGGGTCCAAAGAATGCCAACCCCTATCAACTTGGAAAGTGAATCAGATAATGAAACTCTAATGTCTCTCACTTCCCTTGACATAATCAAGCTGGCAAAACGAAAGGCTTTACTTAAAAGGTCTGGACCAGAAGCCAAGAAAAGAAAGCATAAGCAGATCAATTCAGCATCTACCGACGAGCCACCGCACCAAAGCTTCGAGCATTCCCAAGAATACAGCTTTGAAGGCTACCATCCTCTAGAGTACAACTCTGAAGACTTTCCGGCCCTAGAATACAATCCCAATGACTTCCAGCGTTATTTCAACAATGAAACTGACGATTCGTCGTATAACTGTTTCCTGCTCTCATCCCAGGATGAAGGCCCGTCGGAAGAGGAAGCATACGTCTTTATCCGCTACGATCCTAACGAAGTACTAAGCTCGTCCTCTGACCATGAGAATAGCTTTAATACTTCATCCTCATTCGGAAATTTTGACCAAGAAGAAAGCAATGGGGTAATCTCGGCAGAGTCCAACTTCCCTGAAACAGAAAAATTCACCACTACAACAAATATGCAGTGGGAAAACCAGTGGCCTAACCAAGATACATCAAGCCCGTCTTGCGCTCATAGGATCATGACCGCTGGAGAGATGTGGATACCTAATCTCCGCAAGTATAATGGCACAACTTGCCTCGTGGCTCATTTGCAGTACCTCCACGTTGAAATGAGTCGGTACTATGGCCCGACGTCATTCGCAACTCAGGCCTTCCAAGAAAGTCTTACGGGGTCTGCATTATAATGGTTCATCATAGCAGATATCTACCTCATGAGAGATTGGAATGAGCTGTCTTCTACATTCCTGCTTCAGTATCAAAGCCAGATTGAGACTGAAGTGCCTTGTCAGAACTTGGTTCACTTCAAAAGAAGACCAATGGAGGATTTCCGAGCGTATGCAAGGAGGTGGGAGGCTTTTATGATGCAAACTTACCCTCAATTGGCCGAATAAGAAATGATAAAGCTGTTCATAGGGGCTTTACCTCGTAAGCATCATTGTTGGTTGCATGGGTTGCACTTCCATAGCTTCAATGAAGTGGTCCTCTCATGCGAATACTTCGAGTCTACTGGAGGCGAGGAACTCAAAGGCGTTTGATTTCGGAACCAACACTATCAAATCACTCCTTTACATAGGAGTTTTCATGGGTTTTACTTGTTTTTATAATTTCATGTTTCTTATCTTGTCTAGTGTGCTACTGTTGTATCTTCCATTCCAAGTACTCTATTGTACATTTCCAATATTTTGTTTTAAGAGCATGAGGCGGTACTCCAAACCTGCCCGGTGATGTTATCCAACCATGAAAAGAAAATATTATCCAAGGAGAATACTGAGGGCTGGGCTTCCTCATGCTTTTTCTCCCCCAAAGATGTATTTTGAAAATAAAAAATATTTCATCACCCAAAAGCTTTTGTTAAAACAAGATGATAAATTTAATCATGTTTGTCTTCCTGACTCACTCACTCCATGTCTCAGAAGATCATTTCCGTCTCCTTTGACTTAGTGTGATAGGGGGCATTTGAAGCAAGCGCATCAGGTGAACTCGCCAAATTCAAAGACACCCTGCCAAGAAAACATGGGCAAATAGAAAGAATCATCCTACACCAAAAGAGGGTAAGTCTTATTCTCTGAATATAATTTGGAAATGATGTCCTCTCTCTTCTATTTACAGGAAACAGAAGATAAAACATAATAGGTACAGGCATACGGTTGAAAATCAAGTCGTCCCTAAGAGCTCTGTGCACTCCACCTCACTCCTGCCCAACTCCTTCACAAGCCAGAGCAATATCCTTTCCCCACAATGTGCCTGAGCAACCAGATGCTGTGGTTTCATCAACAGGACTTCCAGCTTTGACAAGCCTAGAGGCACAAGGAAGGGATCTTTTCTCTTCCTTTGAATTGGCTACTGTCAACAGGGAAGAAATCCAGATAGTTGAAGCGGTCCCTAGCCCCTATTCAAAATGAAGACCTAGAAACCTGACTCCCTATTCAGACGCATGCTCTCGCAAGAAGTAATTGCCATCAGAGAATTGGAGGTTTTGATTGTTCATCTCAGATTCCATAGAAGCTTGAGGTACATGACTTTTGCCCAATGATGCTATAGTTAAAGACAGAAGGAGAAATTCCACAGAAGGAAGGCGTTGAAGATGAATCAATGACCAGCAATCATGCATACATGGTCACAAGTGAGGAAGGCCAATCGAAAGAAATGTCAAACTATGCCAAGACGGAAAGGCTGTCATCGACATTCAAATATCCTTAGGAGTCAGCAAATACAAACTTTGGAGAAGAGTAATTTGGTATCGTTTCCAATACTCCCCCCTCTTTGAATTCACTTTTGACATATTCCTCCTATTGGCAGAAAGTACCAGGATTCAAGAGCCAAATTTGATGGTTAGGCAAATCAATATTGGCCAAGCTAGTACATGGAAATGACCTACATCAAATTCACCTAGCTTCGTGTAAAAGGGTGTCATCCAGGAGCCATTACATAGAATAATTGACCTAATGAAGCAAGGGCCATAGGACTTCGTGTCCCCCTCTCACTTCAGGTTCACCTAATCATCTGCAAACCAGTGAATGGTAAAGTTGTATCGATTCTAGTTATTTGACTCTTAAAAGAGTTCATGACTAACACATTCCCTATTGTTTGTTGTAGGATCACCTGACTGTCAAAAGCAAGGATAACAAATCAATGAGAGGCATGACAAACTCTCCTAAACGAAATGACGTCCTGAGCAATCGCCAAAGCAAATGACAGAAAATCTTCAGGCCTCAACTCACATTTGATTTTGGCCAGACTATTTGATCTACTTGTACATCTCTTCTGCAAGTGCAAAAGCAGAAACACTCATCAGATCGATGATCAGATTCCCAACCCCGGCTGATCATTCATGTGTCATATTCCTAATCAATAGGGACAATCATCGACACCCCTTTGTGAATAGCCCTTTTGATATCCAAGATTTAACATATTTGGAAACACCATCCTGCTAATCCTTAAAGCTGTCAATAAGGTCTTTTTGAGCAAAAACCATTAATTTGTTTTGAGAGTACAAACTCTCTCATGTTTAAAGTGCTGCATGCCTTTTCCAAATGGATTTTTGCATGACGATTTTGTCTGTCTAAATCTTTGATTCCATTGAGAATTATTAGAATAGACAACTAAATGAAGAATACAAGATTAATCGAGCATGTTGGATGAGGCACGTCAGAATGATGAAAGGCAAGCCATATCCTACACACAATTCCCCCCCATCTATACACTTGTGAGATGAGTGCAGAAGATTCCATGGCTGCAGGGTAAAGAGTTCTCTCGCGAATGGTACGATAACCAAAAGAGTGAGAGGCATTCCATCGCTCATCCTATTGAGCCCCATACACTGGTGAAGCTTCTCTCATACCCCCGTCAAGAACCACCCCACATTGGGGCAGAGCGAAGGCAAAGTAGTATCACAAGGTGAGAAGAGAGATAGAAATTTTCTTGCTCGCACTTGCATCAATCTTCGGGTGTCTTTATTGCATATGAACACTCGCGTTAATTTAAGTGCCCTAGAATGACGAAGAGCAATTCTTTCTGCACTTATATTCATTGTACAACCCAATTGAGTCTGCAATTTCACCATCACATGGAGGCAAAACAGAAGTTGCTGCCATTTAAACAGCATAGTCTAGAGCGTTAGCTGAAGATGAAGACTCAAAAGTCTAACAACAGTGTCGTGATTGAACTTGCCTAGGCTAGTTCCTCTAACGACAAGAATGAAAAACAAGGGCATAAAAAAGCAGTATACCCGGTAAAAGCAAGGTCAATACCCATGAATGAAGAACTGGAATAAAAAAATATGGGCATAAAAAAGCAGTGTGCCTGGTAAAAGCAAGGCCAATGCCCTCCAGTCAAAAATACAGCCAAGAAAAGTTGTTGTGGTTCAATTGATAAAGCCTCCATCTGACAGTGAGAAGAAAGACCGGTGACAAATGCCAAGGCAATCACCAACTCTCACCCTCTTACATGTGAGCCAAGTCTACGTTACATTCCCATTGTAAAAGTCTCTTCAGACTAGAGCACTTCAATTAACGTAGGATTTCATGCATATATAAGCATCGCTCGAAGAAGTAAGAGCAAGATTATTCTATCTCTTTTCGCAGGATTCTTCACTTGCAAACCCGAAGATGATCGTGCGGCACTTCGTTCACGAGCCTTGACCTCGACGGTCCCCTTTGATGAGCCACTGACCAAGACTTCATCACAATTTCAACAAAGACCTCTCACATTGGTAAAGTCGTACCGTTTGCGAGAATACTCAAACCCCTGCTGACATGATGACAGTGAGATAGTGTGGTCCTTATAAATCCTGCATTAATGGTCAGGATAGCCTTTTCCAAGAGAGTGAGTGAAAAGTCCTTTTAGACTGAAAGTCCCTCATCTGGCATGCTCAAGACATCTACATTCTAAATGAAGGTTGTCTTTCAAAATCTTCCCCGGTGGAAATCAGATGATGCAAAAATGACAAAATTATCATGCATGAATCTCATTTGAACTCATGAATTTACAGCATATACAATCACGTGTGCATATTATGCAAATAGCAAACATACTCTTAGAGATCAGAGATATTGCTAGGTAAGCATATCCTTATCCCCATTTATCTTAAGATGCCTATCACTGTCCAAGTCCTCTCTTATTGATACTCAACCTATTTGAGTCGTCCTTTGAGTTTGGATGCTTACTGCTGTCTAGGTATTCCCGTTGTCTTTGAGTACCAACCACCGTTCGAATACTCCTTTTTCCTGACACTCGACCTGTTCGAGTTGTCCCCAGAGTATTGATACTTGTGACTAACCAAGTATCCATTTATCGTTGAATACCTACTGCTGTCTAGGTATCCCCATTGTCTTTGAGTACCGGCTACCGTTCGGATACTCCATTTTCTTGACACTCGACCTATTCGAGTTGTCCCCAGAGTATTGATACTTGCGACGGACCAAGTATCTCTTTATCGTTGAATACCTACTGCTGTCTAGGTATCCCCATATCGTCAAGTACCCACTGCCGTCTAGGTACTCCCTTTTCATGACACTCAACTTGAAGGGAAGACGGCGTCACTTCTTTTGCTTACTGTTCTTTTTGGAGGGAGAGAGGGAGGAAGGAACGTATGTAATGTCAAAAGGTATGTTCTCCCTCTCTTTCCTCCCTTATATACGTCCCTCCAAAAAACAAAGAAACGTACCCCTTCATCCATGGGCCCTAATCTTGTGGGCCGGGCTTTTAGGCCCAACATGGGCGGACGGGCCAACTTAGGCCAATCACATAAAACCATCAATGCTCAATAATACAAGAGCAAGATTCGTGAAGAAAAAGATATGATTCCATACTAAAACAGAACATGGCTGCCATGAAAATCTAGTTCAGGAGAACATCAGTAAGCAGACTTTATGCTCTAAGTGGCAAGTCAAGAATCAACTCACTTGAAAACGTAGCAAATAAAGTTAGAAGACAACACATACAAATTCATGTAGTTTTTTTTACGTACCTCAGCCAGATAAGCTTTAAATAGAGGCGGGAACCGTTTCTGGCAATACTGATTGAACAAAAGGGTGAGCACTGGGAGAGGAACCGTTAAACTTGATGCTAGGGGAAGATTCTTAAGCCCAAAGATACCAATAGCAATAATATGCATCAAGACCAAGGAAAAAATTGTTGAATTGTGTACTATGGGCCAAAACCTTCCGCTGGTCTCATACTTAGTGACATAAACATTCAGTAACTGTAAATGGAGAGAGGAACAAATAGACAAATAGTCAATCTCAACAAAATTTAGGTACAACCTATTGGGAAAAACGGATTCCCTAAAACCGATTTGATACTCAATTGAACCCCTACAATGAACGCGGAAGACGAGCCCAGGAGTTACATGTATCACCGATCAAAGATACACTACGGAATCGAGCGTACCTTATCTTTCACAAATTAAACACCAATGTTGAAGTTCGATGACGAATTCTGATCCCGTTCTACCGAGGAGCGTATTGTTGCTTCGAAGGGGAGAAAAATTCTGAAGAGACTTGTTTTTTGGAGCGTTATTACTGATAAACATATTCCCTTTCTATCTAAAACGCTACTTCAAACAACGTAATCCTTCGTACCCAAACAACGCAACCTTTCACATCGTAACCATTTATCCATGGGCCCTTAACTTCCGGGCCGGGTTCTTAGGCCCAACATGTGCAGACGGGCCTACTTAGGCCCATCAACACATAGAAAAACCCATCACAGCCATTCCCCAGGTCAGGTTCATGGTTTTCCTTTAGAGAAGACATCAAATTTTCAGCACACAATATACATATAGTGAGATAGCTAGTATAAGCACCTAGAGGGGGTGAATAGGTGAAAAATAATTTCTCGAGATAAGAGAGCAATACTAAGCAGACAATAGAAATGAAGTTCTCCTTTAGTTAACAAAACGAATTATGATCAAAGTAAAGCAGAGAGTAGGGAAGAGAAAATGAACACATAAATTATAGTGGTTCGGCTTATTCCAAGCCTACGTCCACTCTTCCGCACTGACAGCCTACCGGTTGGATTTCACTATGAACAAAAGAGTTGTTACAGCAAGACTCTTCCTTGATTCCACAGTGTAGATACTCTACCACACTTCCTCAATGTTTCTCAAAATATAGACTCTCTTTTGCGTACAAGATTTCGCTCAGTAAATGAATTGACTAAGAACAAAGAGCTTCAGACTTTGGAATTCTTCTATCGTGCACACACTCGAACAACTAGAACGTCTTCCTTATATACTCCTTTATGCTATCATACCCGTTGGCACTTACCAAAGGAATTCTTCCAACCTTCCCTTTGGACAGAATCAATTAGGAAGATCATTTGAGCTATTTAAGGAACATGTCGATAGCCCATCAATCCTACTCGCCCATACAATCAGGATCTCGGTTTCCATAAGTAAAACCTTCCAAGTATACTTCGCCAATCATCGTATCCTTAATCTCTGAATCAATCATGATCAAATAAATGATTCCATTATGTCATATCAAGCCAAGAGATCTTCTCCAGTCGATAATGTCAAATCCTTAATAAAACACCCAGTTCTGGATAGCCCTTCTTCAACAGATTAGAAACTGTCAATGAGAATAGACTTTGAGTCTTGAGTCTGGTAGTCCGGAGGTCTTTAGACTTTAAATAGTAGAGTCTGCAAATCTTCAGACTAGACGATGGAAACTTTTTGTCGGCTTCAAAATACTCCGGGAAGATTTCTCCAACAATCTCCCCCTTTTTGATGGTGACAAAACTTTCCTGCAGATTTGGATAACTTTGACCTGCAAACATTACTCAAGCAAATATGGATATCTCATAAAGATAAATGGCTTAAAGATAACACTTGAATCTGCAACCACAGAAAATAGGTTAGTCTTGCATGTGAGTAAAGCCATTCATAAGATATCAATAGTACTTAATATAAGAGTCAAACCCAAATCCCAAATTCAGTCCACATCCAGACACAAAAGTCAAGTCAAACATAAAAACAAACATCAAAATAAATCAAAAGTTCAAGTTCAAAGTTTCAAATCTTGCATCTCTCCCCCTTTTTGTCATAATAAAAAAGGTTGAGATGGAAAGAAAATGGAATCAAGAATGCTTGGGAACATGAACAAGCTGGAAATCTCCCATTGACTGGACAATGCCTTCTAGCTTTTTCAACTCTTCCTTCAGTTGAGCCACCTCTTCACCCTTAGCATTTGCTTGAATCTGAAGAGCAAGGGCTTAGATATGATCATTCAAAGAAACTGAAGAAGCTTGACCTGCAGTCTGCAAATTCTGAACTTCGCATCCCAGAGCATATATCTGACCCTGCATTTCCAAGAGAACATTAAGAATTCTGCGAAAATCTATTGAATTATCAATCTGCATACTAGCTTTTGCACGATCAGATGGAGTAAAGGCAGACGATGGCAAATCAGCATAGTCACGCAGATTGGGCGATGAAACATCATGTCCCTCCTCAGGAAATTGAGAGGCATAGATGTCCTCTAGATCTGCTGGAGAGCGACTGACTCCTTCACTGGTAGCAGGATATGAGGACATTCCTCTTTTCTCACGGTCTCCCCCTGTTTCTATGCCTTTAGGTGGAGAAGAGAGTTCCTCATGCTCTCCTTCCTCTTGATTTCCTCTTTCCTCTTCTTCTTCTTCTTCTTCTTCTTCTTCAAATCTTTCCTCCTCTGCATCTCTTTCTTCAGCTTCTCTCTCCTCTATTTCTTTCTCCTCTGCTTCTTTCTCTTCTGCTTCCAAATCTTCTCTTTCTCCAGTCCTCTGTTCTGTGTCTTTCTCTTGTCGTTCCATTGATTCTGGAACAGAACGACTCAGGTTCTTCAATGCCATAGCAGAAATGGTGATGTCTTCCTCATCATCTTCATCCTCAACGATGAGAGCTCTTATTTTCTTGGATGGAGCAACCATGGGCTCCTTCCCTTTTCTTTTTGCTGCCGAAGAGACTTGATGAGTTTTGACGGGGGGTTTTCTCCTTGAATTTCTCCAACGCCTTGTTGAGTTCCTTTAGACGCATTTTAGACACCATTTTCAGTCCCACCACCATTTGATCACAAGATCGAACATAGAGAATTCGTGGAGGCTGAACATTCAAATGTCGGATTAACTTTGTCATAAGAGCTGGATAAGGAAGTTGACCCTTGTCCTTTACCACTGCTCTATACATGTAGAACATAATAGTGTGAGGAAGAAAAAACTTTTTCCCAGCATTGATGGCGTACATCAGCTTTGCCTCGAGTTTGAAACATCGAGTCTTTGAAGTAGATTTTGGTCTCGAGGCAATTTATCACAATCTTGTGAAGCAAAATGTTGAATGCACTCATCCTCGAGTAGGAAACCTTTCCCTTTGTCCTTCTATCCTTAACAAGTTCCAACGTAGCACGAGCAATAGAGACATTGATAGGTTGATATCTCCCTCTCTCAACCCCAATCACATCAGCCAACATATCTACATCCACCACATAGCCTGATCTGGGACACTAAAAGAGAATCTATTCGCATCCAAGAAACTAAGATTTGAATAGAAATATGCAAGTGAGTTCAGCATAGGCTTCTGTAGAGTCAGAATAGAACTGTTCAAGTTGAAGAAGACTGAATTTTTCTCTCAAATTAACATTCACAATATCAAGGAAATCAAAATCCACACTTGTAGGGTTTATCACCCCACGCTTCAACAACTTAGAGTATAGATGCTTTTGTTCCTCCGATCGAAACAAGTCTGTCCTTTTTCCCGAATTTTTGCCGCAACACCCATTCTTGGTTGAAATTGACTGTACAACTTGTCATCATCATTCCCATCTATCTGATTCAGCCCTCCAACACGAGGATCGATTGGAATATTTGCCATTGCTTCTTCTGCCGACCCAGCAGGGGCAATTCCCAACCGTTCCATTGTGCATAAAAAGAAGGTTTCATTTTTGTATCCTTTGTCTTTTAGAAATTCGTCAATGTAGTTCAAAGGAGTTCCACCCCTTTTCAAAGCGTGATAAAGCTTGTAGGTAAAAGAGGGCTTAAAGGTTCTTACAGGTTTTGCTTCTTCGATTATTTCTTCCTCTTCTTGTCGAACAACATCCTGTTGTCTGGATGGAGAAGATGGACGCTGCTGAGAATGTTGTGGGCTCTGCTGCTGACTAGGAGACTCTTCTTCCTCGGTGAGATCAAAGTGCGTAGGCCCCTCACGCATTTACTGCGGTCCCCTGTTTACGATCCTCGAAGACTTTCTTTGAGACGACATCTTTCACAGCCTTTGAAAGATTCCAAACTTGACTTTCCTAAGAAAGATGACAACTTTTCGAAGATTAAACAAGAGAAGAAGACAAGAGTGGAAGATCGATGCTTTTTAGGGTTTTGGAGTTAAACAAAGAGGAACCGACGGTATATAGGTCAGTCGAAGTGAGGCATACAAAACGTCGTAATGGAAAGTAAAAAGATGCCCTTTAAAAATAACTACCTTTTTCAAAAAAAAAAAAAATAGATAACTGCCATTTTAAAAAAATTAACTCCTTTTTTGAAAAAGAAATATTGCACTTATCACGGAAATTGAAAGTAGCAAAAATCAATTATAGATAGATGATCGTACCTTTTCGAGATTTAATATGAGAGATAATAAACTAACTTGCAGTCAAAAATCTTGTTTGTTTGAGTTTGAGAGTCTCTAGACTTTAACTTCTTCAAACCTCAAGATGTTGAGTTTAGAACGGATGATTTCAAATTGATTTTTCTTCAAAGGTTTTGTAAATATATCCGCCAGTTGGTTCTTTGAGTCAACAAACTGAATCGAAACTTTTCCATTTTGAACATGATCTCTAATGAAGTGATGTCGAATCTCTATAAGCTTTGCTCTTGAGTAAAGAATTGGATTTTTGGTGAGATTGATTGCGCTGGTGTTGTCACAGTTAATCTCCGTGCATGAATCTTCAATTCCAAAGTCTCTTAGCTGTTATTTTATCCACAGAATTTGTGAACAACAACTTCCAAGAGCTACATACTCTGCTTCTGCTGTAGAAAGAGCTACTGTATTTTGCTTCCTTGAAAACCAAGACACTGTCTTGCTTCTAAGTAGTTGACAGGTACCCGAGGTGCTCTTTCTATCAACTGTGCAACCAGCTAGATCTGCGTCTGAGTATCCAAGAAGAGTAAAGTCTCCCTTTTTAGGATACCAAAGACCAAGGCTCGAAGTTGATGCAATGTATTTGCAGCACTTAGATGAGATTCTTTAGGGTCTGCTTGAAATCTAGCACAAATGCAAACACTAAATAAAACGTCAGGTCTAGAAGTAGTAAGATAAAGAAGTGAACCAATGATACTCCTGTATAGCTTTTGGTCAACTTTCTTTCCTCCTTCATCTTTGTCTATCTTCAAAGAACTTGACATTGGTTTATCAGTCTTTTTGCAATTTTCCAGTCCAAACTTTTTGACAAGATCATTAGCATATTTTTCTTGATGAATAAAAGTCCATTCCTTCAATTGTTTCACTTGAAGTCCAAGAAAGAAGGTTAGTTCACCCATCATGCTCATTTCAAATTCATCATGGATAGACTTAGAGAATTTCTTGCATAAACTTTCATTAGAGGATCCAAAAATAATATCATCAACATATATTTGAACAAGCAGAAAACTTTTGTTTTCTCTTTTGATAAACAGAGTAGTGTCTACTTTACCTTTTACAAAGCCGTTTTGAATTAAAAACTTACTCAGCCTGTCGTACCAAGCTCGAGGTGCTTGCTTTAAACCATATAAGGCATTTTTTCAGTCTGAATACTAAGTCTGGTTTCCTTGGGTCTTCAAATCCAAGTGGTTGTTCCACATAGACTTCCTCATGGATAAATCCATTCAGGAAAGCACTTTTGACGTCCATTTGGAATAACCTGAAATTCTTATAACAAGCAAAAGCAAGTAATAATCTAATTGCTTCTAACCTTGCTCTTTGGTGCGTAAGTCTCATCATAGTCTATCCCTTCTTCTTGCGTATATCCCTTGGCCATGAGTCTTGCTTTGTTTCTTACGACCTTTCCTTTCTCGTCCATCTTGTTCCTGAAAACCCATTTAGCTCCAATAATAGATTTACCTTTCGGTTTAGGAGTCAACTCCCAGACATCATTAATACTGAATTGCCTGAGTTCTTCTTACATAGCTTCAATCTAGCTTTCATTAGATAAACCTTCTTCTATGCTTTTGGGTTCTATTTCAGAAATAAGAGCCACATCACTAGACTCTTCGCACCTTTTAGATCTTGTGCGAATTCCTTCATTAATGTCGCCAATAATGAGATCTTTGGGATGACTGGACTTATGCTTCAGATTCTTGGTTGATTTGTCAAGTTGATGATCACTTCCTTCATTTGAATCTTCAATAATCACTTGTTCTTTGATCTTTCAAAGTCCGAGCTGCTTCTTGAGATTTAGACTTTGTAGAGTCGGAGCAGTTCAAATTCTTCAAGATGAGTCGAATAGATTCATTTTGCATAGAATCTTGGAATTTGACATTCATTGATTCCTCCACAGATTGAGTCTTCTTGTTGTAGACTCGTAGGCTTTGCTTGAGGTAGAATATCCAAGGAAGATGCCTTCGTCGATTTTTCTTCAAACTTGCCAACTCGATCATTTGCATTTTTCAATATAAAGCATTTACATCCAAACACATGAAAGTATGAAACAATAGGCTTCTTTTTTTGAATAACTCATAGGGGTTTTTTCCATAATAGGCTTTAGAAAAACTCTATTAATAATATAACATGCTGTAGAAACTACTTCAGCCAAAAATGGTGAAGAGATGTTACTTTCAATTAAAAGAGTTCTAGCTATTTCTTGAAGCGACCTATTCTTTCTTTCCACAACTCCGTTTTGCTCTAGAGTATATGAAGAGGAGAATACATGCTGAAAACCGGATTCATCACAAAATTTTGTAAAATCTTGATTTTCAAATTCACCTCCATGGTTTGTTCTTATACTTGAAATAACATACCATTTTTCATTTTGAACATTTTTAGCAAACTTTTCAAAGTAAGAGAAGGTTTTAGACTTACTTGCCAGGAAATTTACCTAAGTAAATCGTGAGTAGTCATTCACAATTACTAGGCAATATTTCTTACCTCCAATGCTCTGAGTTTTGGTTGGTTCAAAGAGATTCATATGCAGAAGCTGCAGTACACGATTAGTGGAAACTTGATTTATTGGTTTAAAGGAATTTCTTACCTGCTTTCCCAATATGCATGGTGTACATAGATTAGACTTTTGGTATGATAGATTGGGTAGATCACGAACAAGCTTCTTTGCTGAAATTTTGGCTATTTGCTTCATATTGATGTGCCCAAGCTTTCTGTGCCATAAGTTCGCTTCGTCTTGAATTGAGATTAGACATTGCGATTCATCTGGTTTCACATCCAAGAGGTAGATATTTCCATGTCTTTGACCCATGAATGACTGAGTAGAATCTTTACTGGTTCTTAAACATATTCCCTCTTGAAAGTTGATTTTGAAACCGGTATCACACAGTTGACTGATACTGAGCAGATTGTAGTTGAGTCCTTCCACTAAGGAAACATTGCTTATTGTGAGGTTTCCAATCTTTACAGTTCAAAATCCCACAATTCTTCCTTTGCTGTTTTCTCCAAATGAGACTTTTCCACCATTTACTTGAACGAGCTTTATGAAGCAATTTGAATCTCCTGTCATATGTCTTGAGTATCCACTATCAAGATACCGTTTTACCTTTTTCTTGATAGTGACCTGCATTTAAAAAAAAGACTCAAACTTTATTTGGTACCCATATTTTCTTGGGTCCATTGGTGTTAGTATGATATGTGGTTTTTGCCCATACTTTCTTAACAGGTTTCCAAACCATATGACATTCTTTTTCAAAATGATCTGCACTATTGCACTTTGAACATCTGAGAGCATTGCGACCTACTGGTTTTACAAAGATCTTTTTAAAATGATTTTTGTAAGCGTCTCTTGTGGATCTTTGCTTAATTCTTTCCTTCACTTTAGGAAAATCAATTAAAGGAATTGTTTCCACAATCATTTCCAAACCAAATTTATTGAAATAAGGTCTTTGTGCTGAAAGAATTTTCTCAAGTTTCTTAGATCCTATTGAAAATCTTTTGAAATATTTGATATGTCATTTTTAAAAATACATTTTCTTTTAAAAGATTATCTTCACTTTCTTTAAGAGTAGAAACATTTATGTCTAAACATTTCACATTTTCTTTCAAAACATTTTCATGTTGTTTCAGTGCAGAGTTTTCCTTTTTAAGTTCGGAAATCCTTTTAAGAGAAGTCTTAAGACTAAAACACAACTCATCAATGTATTTAGAAACTTTAATAAGGATTTTAAAGTTACTCACCTCAAATTTATTATCTGAATCTGAGTCTGTCTCAGAGTTTGAATCTGAATCCGATTGTGCCATCAGACATATATTGGCATAATGATCATCACTTTCTTCACATTCTATATCACTCCAGGTTTCTGCTTTAAGAGCCTTTCGATACTTTTCAACTTTTCCTTTCTTCTTCCTCAGAAGAGGACAGTTGGGTCTGATGTGTCCATTTTTCTTACATTCAAAGCAGACTACATCTTTATTTGATTCATCATCCTCAACAGACTTAGTCATTTGCTTTTGAAAACTCTGTTTCTTTGGATTGAATCTTCTTCCTTTTTGTTTAGCTTAGCTTTTAATCTTCTTATCATGAGAGCAAGCTCCTCATCATCCATATCGTCTTCAAAATCTGTAACATCAGAATCATCATTGGATTTTAATGCAATGGATTTCTTACCTTTAGGATCTTCGTCTTCATTGATTTGTTCCACTTCATAAGATTGAAGAGTCCCAACCAACTCATCAATAGATAGTGGCATAATTCTTTGTGTTTCCCTTATTGAGGTCTTTATGTGATTCCAATCATTGGAGAGTCCATGCAGTAGCTTGTTTACTTTCATGGGATCAGAAATTAGTTGACCTTGATTTTCAAGACCATTCACGATTTCTGTAAAACGACTAAACATGTCAGTTATAGATTCTCCTGATTTCATTTTGAAGGCTTCGTATTGACCGAGGAGAATGTTGATTCTGGTTTCTTTCACTCGATCGGTTTCTTCATAGGTAATATGTAATCTATCACAGATTTCTTTCACTGTAACAGAAGAAGATATTCTGTTATATTTAGTAGGTGACAAAGCACAATATAAAGAATAAATTGCTTTTGCATCAAGAGCTTGTCTCTTGATTATCTCTTCCTAAGTAATTTCACTAGACTCAACAGCTTCTTTTCCTCTCTCTGAGACAGGTGCAGCTTTAGGAATGATTCCTTTTTCTACAACGTCCCATTCCAAAGGATCCTTTGATCTTAGGAACGCATTTATCTTGTTTTTCCATATGTTGTAATTCTTTCCATCAAAGTAAGGCGGTCTGGTATTGTTTTGCCCTTCTACCAGCCATGGAGCTAACATAATAGCCATGGATCTTTAACTTTGAAGTAAAACACTTCAAACAAAGTGAGTACACAAGCTCTGATACCAATTGAGATAGCTAGTATAAGCACCTAAAGGAGGGTGAATAGGTTAAAAATAATTTCTCGAGATAAGAGAGCAATACTAAGCAGACAATAGAAAAGAAGTTCTCCTTTAGTTAACAAAACGAATTATGATCAAAGTAAAACAGAGAGTAGGGAAGAGAAAATGAACACAGAAATTATAGTGGTTCGGCTTATTCCAAGCCTACGTTCACTCTTCCGCACTGATAGCCTACCGGCTAAATTTCACTATGAACAAAAGAGTTGTTACAGCAAGACTCTTCCTTGATTCCATAGTGTAGATACTCTATCACACTTCCTCAAGGTTTCTCAAAATATAGACTCTCTTTTGCGCACAAGATTTCGCTCAGTAAATGAATTGACTAAGAACAAAGAGCTTTAGACTTTGGAATTCTTCTATCGTTCACACACTCGAACAACTGGAACGTCTTCCTTATTTACTCCTTTATGCCATCATACCCGTTGGCACTTACCAAATGAATTCTTCCAACCTTCCCATTGGATATAATCAATTAAGAAGATCATTCGAGCTATTTAAGGAACATGTCGATAGCCCATCAATCTTGCTCGCCCATATAATCAGGATCTCGGTTTCCATAAGTAGAACTTTCCAAGTATACTTCGCCAATCATCGGATCCTTAATCTCTGAATCAATCATGATCAAATAAAAGATTCCGTTATGTCATATCCAGCCAAGAGATCTTCTCCAGTCGATAAGGTCAAATCCTTAATGAAACACCCAGTTCTGGATAGCCCTTCTTTAACGGATTAGAAACTGTCAATGAGAATAGACTTTGAGTCTTGAGTCTGGCAGTCCGGAGGTCTTCAGGCTTTAAATAGTAGAGTCTGCAAATGTTCAAACTAGACTGATGGAAACGTTTTGTCAGCTTCAAAATACTCCAGGAAGATTTCTCCAACATATAGTACTTCAAAAACTGTGTGCTCAACAACAATATCATATTCTGAGTAGCATCCTAGGAGCTTCAATGGTTCCTGAAGCCGGCGTGCCCTGTGATGGTCATATGCAGGTCTCTGTGCAAATGACGTCCCCTTCACAAACGGCTAGTGATGGCTAAGTGATTTCACCCACTGCTGATATGCCTCAGAGGAGAGACGGCGAAGTCGAGTGTGTTGAGAAACTGACAATGGACTGTTCCTTTTCAAACCATCCACAGCTACAACTTGTGAGTGCTCTATTGAGAATGGTCCTTGGAAATTCATCCATCTTCCTAAGTCAAAGAGTCTAGTTACTGATACTTCTGGTACCCCTATCTAGTTATTCTAAGTTCTTCTAGTTCTTATGTCTTTGGAGGGACTCAGTTATACTTCACATGCCATTAAGTACTCCTCTGCAGGCATGAAAACTAGCTCCTTTTTCATCTGCAAGTTCTTGGAACATGATTAGAGTGAGAAAGCAGAAGGTTGATCAGCATAAGTTGGCGTCGTACGATCCCATTTTCCTGAGTCAAAGTATCTTGATATTGATACTTCTCGTACTCCTATCTGGGTCAAGCTACTTTAATTTCCTCTAGTTCTTAATGTCTTTGGAGGGACTCAGTTATGTTTAACATGCTATTAAATACCCCTTTACAGGCACGAAAACTGGCTTCTTTTCATCCGCAAGTTCTTGGAACATCATTAGAGTGAGAAAGCAGAAGGCTAATTGGCATAAGTTAGCGTCATTTCATCCCATTTTCCTGAGTCGAAGAGTCTTGATATTGATACTTCTCGTACCCCTCTCTGGGTTAAGTTACTCAACGTTCCTCTAGTTCCTCTAGTCCTTATGTCTTTGGAGGGACTCGGTTATATTTCACATGCAATTAAGTACTCCTTTGAGGCACGAAAATTGGCTTCTTTTCATCTGCAAGACGTTGGAACATGATTATAGTGAGAAAGCAGAAGGCTAATCGGCATAAGTTGGCGTTGTTCCATCCCAACGTGCCAAGGTTTGGCTTCATGATTTTGATGAGCATGCTTGATGAGCTGCAGACCATGCACAAGATCAGACCGTGGAAATCTATCTAAGATCTTTTGTTTTTGTGTGGTTTAGCTACTGAATCGAGACTTTATAGAACCTAGAACATATGTTTACATGATATTGCTATTATCTACCATACATGATAGTGAAATAATTATAAGTAGTGATAAAAGTATAGATTATTGGATTGAGATGCAATAAGAAAAATATTGCATTCCCAATCTTATAATAAGGTCTCCTACGTTAGTGGAAGGGCCTTGTCTCATATAAAATAGATGGGAGTGTGTAGGCCAATTGAAGTCTTCTATTCTTACAAATGAAAATGATGGGCTTAGTGGGCCAGACCCTAATAGACCGGCTTGCGAGTATGAAAACTTATAATTATAAAATAACACTTGTATTCTATCAAAATAGTGTGACTGTTCACAATAGAGTTATTGTAATTTTTTTATTTAATTTTGAATTTTATTTTTTCTATCTATTAGTTATTAGGCACTCTTAAACTTTTGAAACGTTGTATTTGTTCAAACGTTAGTTTTTAGAAGTTATAAAATCCGGAAAAAAATTATTATTTATTATTATTTTATAATCCGAATTTTCACTATATTTTTTGAGAAAGTATCTATTTATAAAGCAACCTTTTATGGAGGGTTGCATTTATTCTTAAAGACCGAAATAAGTTTGTCACGCCCCGAACCCCGAGACATGTGAACAACCCGCCATGGTCATGTAAATGCGACATTCCCAAGTAGTGTCGCCGACCCCAATTTTAAATTATTGTGCGCATGTGGAACGTGCTAAGAAACCCCTGACAAAAACATACGGGATAGGACAGTAGGAAAATCAATTCAAAATCAAACACACTTTCATACATCATCATCAATCCAGGGTTTACATACACCAATAGGATCCAAAGACTATATGCACAAAAAATGGGTCAAAGTTTATGTGCATCAAAAAGGGTCAGCATACATAACATGGATCGGTCCGCCAAAAAGAGGAACAGTCCTAAGACTACTAGTCAACCCCATTCAACGATCCCACATCCTCAGCATCTGTCACCCAAGAGGCCCGGGGCGATGCGTTGATTACTCTACCGTTGGGAAGATCAGCCATGCCTTCACCCAAAATGGCGTTCATCATAGCCAACGGAATGTCCATGCTATCCAGTGGGCCAACCCTAACGCCATCGACTCCAAAACGAAACCAAGCCCTAAACCTATAAGGTACTTTAGCATCCACGGACACTTCAACCTAGACAGTGGACTTAACCAACTGATAGACCCAAGGACTTCTAGGGTCAGGAGCACTCTGCGTCGTCTGGAGAATCTCCGTCGGCATGCCACTCTTTTCCGAGGGTACCGCCATCTACGGTCCTGTCATATTTTCTCCAAACCGGGACGAGACTTTGTCTCAGCAAGTTCACTCCTCCTAAACCTCTATTAGAAAGTAATTACGCCCCAGAGTGGCCTAGCTATGACATCAAGAAGACTTACCTCACATTAGCCTTCATTTGCAGGTTAGCACAATTTATATAATTCAACCACGTGCAATTCTAATAACCCAACAACTGAGGCACAATCAAATTATCAGAATAATTCAATCACGTGAATCGTCTCAGTGATCAATCGACTCGGCCGATTATATGTCATTCTAGCAAATCAATTACCGCTTCCAATCACGACCCTATAGAAAGGTTTAATAACCAGTGGCAATCACGGCCCCATTCGGCACGACCTTTAGTTAGGTGGTAGATCTCGGCCTGCTGGGAACGACCTCTAATAGGTGGTCAATCATGGCCCTATTGGGCACGACCTCTCATAGGTGGTCCATCACGGTCCCATTGGGCACGACCTCTAAGAGGTGGTCATTCATGGCCTTACCAGGCACGACCTCTAATAGGTGGTCAATCACGGCCCCATTGGGCACAACCTCCAAGAGGTGGTCATTCACAGCCTCACCGGGCATGGTCTCTAATAGGTGGTCAATCATGGCTAATCTCTCATCAATTTCCACACTTAGGATTTTATAAAGATTCCCTATTTATCGCAATCACACTCAATGTGCCACAACCAATCATCAATTTCAAATTCTAAATGCACAGTAGCGATCGGCACGAAATTCTGAAAGAATAAGGTCCCGACGAAATTTTCGAAATTTATTAAATAATTAAATTTATTCCGAAATTTAATTAAATAATAATATCCATTTTTTTTCGCAATCCACACTCAATTTATAATATCCAACCATCAATTTTAAATCCGAATACACAGTAAGCGATCGGCACGAAATTTCGAGCAAATAAGGTCTCGAGATAATTTTGGAATTTATTAAAAATTAATTTATTCCAAAATTTATTTAAATAATAATATTTTAATAATTTCGAATAAATATATATTATTAAATTATTTAATAATTTCATAATACTTAAATAAATCAAAAAAAATTTCTTTAAGTCACATCAAAGCTTAAACTAAACACACTTTAACTTAATTAAACACCGTAATCTAATAATCAACCAAATAAACTAATCTAACAACCTAAACTTACTTAACTTAGACTAAGCACACTTAGGGCATCATTAACTGTCTAATCAATATTTAGTGAGGTAAACTTACTTGATTAACTCGCCGCTTGGACCAAAACGATGAAGGCGACGCCAGGATCGACTTTTCCAAAGGCGGGCCTAGCTTCCGAGGCCGGGAAGACAGCTAAAGCGGGCCTAGAAGGGGCTGAGATACCCACAAATGGAGCGGCTGAACCGGGCCGGAAGGAGGCACAACGGGGAGGTGCGGGTGTGCGAAACGGGCGGAGGAGGACGGCAGTGACTCGAGGTTGCTTCCCGGTGAGCTAGGCGATGGCTCATTGCTGCAGTCTGGCCACGGCAGTAACGGAGGCGGCTTCCAGGCGGTGGACGACGGCGCTTGACCGAGAGAAAAACAGACGGCATGCGGCACGGCGAGGCAACGGCACGACGACAGTCACTTCGGCGGGCGACGACGGACGGAGATGCGGCGTCGGCGAGCTGCTCCCGTCGAGCTCTTCCTCCCCCTCCTCTTCTCTCAATTTCCTTTTTCTATTCTCTTTCCAAAAAACAAAAATCCAAAAACCAAGGAGGAAGATGATGTTGATGGGTGTGTGGGCAAATCTTGGCCCTCCACTTGTCAAGATCTCCCTCATTTTGGCCACTCACCATGACATCATCCCATGATGTCATCTTCTACTATCTCCTCTCCCACAACATTCTTCAATGGGTGCAATATCATTTCCGCCGGGGTCCAAATCCTTGCACATCCAATTTCTTCAATTTTTCTTTCAATTCTCTTCTAATTGAATCCAATTAAAATCCACAAAAATTATCCCATGATCCTAATAAGATGTGTGACATGACCAGCTTCCAACTTCTAAATTAAATCCCAATTTTTACGGTTAAATTCAATTTGGTGTGATTTCAGTGCGCCTAATCCACTGAATAGCTTTTGGGGAAATTTTCTTACATCCGACCCGAGGGTGATCATTCCCCAAGTCTGAAGCGGTAAAATTCCTTAATTACTTCACTCAATAGACTAGTTCCCTCGTGAGTGGCCAACTCTGAGAAACGAACTACATGCACATGTGAATTACCCGATGCAATTGATTGAAAATAAGATTGAGAAAAATCGGGATGTCACAACTCTTCCTCTTATAAAAATTTCATCCTCGAAATTTAAACCATTATAGATCTTTAAACAAGAAGGTAGGGGTACAATTTTCTTATCGACTCTTCGGTCTCCTAGGTTGCTCCTTCAATGCCATGTTGTTGCTAAATCACTTTGACCATTGGGATGGTCTGGTGCGCGAGAACTTGCTCTTTGCGATCCACAATCTGAATCGGCTTTCAACGTACGACACTTTGTCGTCCACGTCTAATTCCTCGAAATTTAGAACGTGAGTCGGGTTAGGTTCATACTTCCTCAACATCGACATGTGAAAGACGTCGTACACCGTGACAACTTTGGCGGTAGTGCAAGACGATACGCTAGAGTCCCTATTCTTTCCAAAATCTCGAAGGGACCTACGTACCTCGGACTCGATTTTTCCCTTTTGCCAAAGTGGGAAGTACCTCTCACCGGTGACACCTTCAAGAAGACGTGCTCACCAACTTGGAATTCCAATGGCTTCCGATGCTTATTAGCATAACTTTTCTGTCGACTCTGAGCGGTCTTTAGTCTGTCTCTAGATACTGCAACTGCTTCCACTGATTGCTGCACTAACTCTAGACCGGTGATCTTTCTTTCTCCAACCTCATCCCAACACACTAGCGTTCTGAATGCTCTGCCATACAACGCTTCAAAAGGAGCCATCTGAATACTCTGCTGACAACTGTTGTTGTAGGCAAACTCGACCAGATGAAACTGTTCCTCCCAACTTCCTTTGAAGTCCAAGACACAAGCTCACAGCATGTCCTCAAGAGTCTGAATTGTCCTCTTAGACTGGCCATCAGTCTGCGGGTGATAAGCCGTACTGTATTGTAGCTTCGTTCCTAAAGCGGATTGCAAGCTTTTCCAAAAAACGGCGGTGAACCTCGGGTCTTTGTCTGAAGTAATTGTGACCGACACTCCATGCATACGAACTACCTGATGTACATACAGATCTGCGAGTCTATCCAAACTCAAGTCCCTTCGAACTGCAATGAAGCGAGCCGATTTTGTTAGTTTGTCAACTATTACCCAAATCGAATCATTTCCTCTCTGGCTCCTCGGTAGTCCTGTCACAAAGTCCATCATGATATGCTCCCATTTCCATTCTGGGATCTCAAGGGGTTGCATAAGTCCTCCCGGTTTGCAATGCTGGGCTTTCACTTGCTGACACGTCAAACACTTGGCAACATGCTTGGCGATATTCGCCTTCATGCCACACCACCAGTAGTGCTGACGTAGATTCTAATACATCTTGGTACTACCGGGATGAATGTTGTAACTGCTACGATGCGCTTCTGATAAAATCTCCGCCCTAAGCTCCACATCGTTAGGTACAACCAACCGTCCTTGGAACCTCAACGTTCCATCTTCAGAAATCTGGAAGTCAGCTTTCCTCTTCTTTGTATCCTCTTGTACCATTTTCTGAATATCCGGATCTGTCTGCTGAAGTGTCCTGATCCTGACCTGAACTTCTGGCTCAATTCTAAGGGTGGCCATAAGGTTCGAAAGGTGGCCTACTTCAAACTTGAAACCCGAATCTCGTGCTCCCTCAAGTAGACTCCATTCCTTGAGTACCATCTGTGCAATAGAAGACTTCCTACTCAATGCATCGGCGACCTTGTTCGCCCTTCCGGGATGATACAAAATCTCACAGTCATAGTCCTTTAGGAGTTCCATCCATCGGTGCTGTCTCATATTCAACTTCTTCTAAGAGAATAAGTACTTAAGATTCTGGTGGTCCGTGAAGATCTGGAATCTTTCCCCGCACAGGTAGTGCCTCCAAATTTTAAGGGCAAAGATGATCATTGCAAGTTCTAAGTCATAAGTTGGATAATTCAACTCATGAGGTCTCAACTAATGGGACGCATACGCAATAACCCTACCATGCTGCATCAATACGCAACCCAATCCTTTAAACGACGCATCGCTGTAGATTTCAAATCCTCCCGGACCAGATGGAATAGTAAGTACAGGTGCGGTAGTTAGCTTTTGCTTGAGCTCTTGGAAACTACGCTCGCACTTATCTGACCATACAAACTTTTCTTCCTTCTTCAGTAGTCTCGTCATCGGTGATGCTAACACTAATAACCCTTCTACAAACCGTTTGTAATACTCTGCTAAACCTAGAAAACTTCTGATCTCTGTCACTGTAGTCGGTCTCGGCCAGTTGATCACTACTTCAATCTTGGCTGGGTCCACTGAGATTCCTTCTCCAGAGATAACATGACCTAGGAAAGCCACACGAGTTAGCCAAAACTCGCACTTACTGAACTTAGCATACAACTCGTGATCTCTCAAAGTCTGAAGCACTATTCTTAAGTGCCTTTCATGATCCTCAGTACTCCTTGAATACACCAGGATGTCGTCGATGAAGACAATTATGAACTAATCTAAATACTCTATGAACACCCGGTTCATTAGGTCCATGAAAGCAGCCGGGGAGTTTGTCAGCCCAAACGGCATCACGGTAAACTTGTAATGGCCGTATCGAGTGCGAAATGCCAACTTCGGTATATCTTCCTTCTTGATTCTTAGCTGATGATACCCCGTCCTTAAGTCGATCTTAGAAAATATGACGCTCCGACGATCAAACAAATCATCTCCTTGGCAATGGATACTTGTTCTTAATTGTCACCCAGTCAATGCAAATCATAATGAACCATCCCTTCTTCTTCACAAACAACATCAGTGCTCCCCAAGGTGATCTACTCGGACGTATAAATCCTTTATCCAACAACTCTTGCATTTGCACCTTTAGTTCCTTAAGCTCTGACAAGGCCATCCGGTAAGGAGCTTTGGAGATAGGCTCGGTCCCAGGAGCCAACTCAATTACAAACTCTATCTCTCTTTCCGGCGGCAAACCTGGTAATTCTTTCGGGAACACATCTGGGAACTCTTGCACCACTGGAATGTCTTCTATCTTCGACTCCTTTACTGTCATGTCCACGACAGTCGCCAGGTAACCTTGGCAACCCTTGCCTAGCAAGTGGGTTGCCTCGAGTGATGAGATTAAGGAAATCGTGGGTCCTCTTTAACTCCTAATGAATTTGAAACTCTCGCCCTCTAATGGGTTAAACTGAATCGCCTTGCGATAACAATCCATCTTAGCTCGTTGCTTGGTGAGCCAGTCCATGCCAATTATCACATCAAAATCATACATGGCTAGGACTATCAAGTCTATCCTCCCATCTCGCTCACCAATCACTAACTTGCAATCAAGGCAACCCTCGTAGCTAACACCTTATCTTTCAACGGGGTAGATATGCTAATCACAAACTCCAACAATTTAGGAATTAATTCTACCAACTTAACAAATCTTTCAGCTATAAACGAATGCGAAGCTCCAGGATCAAATAAAGCATAAGCAGGTTGGTTGTTCAGCAAGACCATACCTGTGACCACATTAGGCGCATCCTCCACCTGTCCTCTAGTGAGCGCATAAGTCCTTCCTTGAGCTAGAGGTCAGTTCAATCCACCCGGCGACATGATTTGTGGTGCAAAGCCTCTGTTCTGACCCAGCGGTGGCGGTGGCGGCAATTGAGGCTGTCTCATCTGTCTCCTTGGACAAACCCTAGCAATGTGACCCCGCTGGCCACACTCATAGCAGGCACCCGTCCTAAGAGGGCATGGGGCTGAGCCATGTCGCCTTCCACACGAACGACATGCTCCATTGAAGCCTGATGACGACTTCCCCACTCCACCCTTCCTGTTGGGTGGAACATGGTACCTTCCTCTAGGCATCGGCCTCTTCCCAAACCGATTATCATCCTTGTTTGAATTAAACCGCGACCCAGATGCGGCAACTCTCTCATTCTGGTCTTTCTCGATCAGATGGGCCCGCTTATAGAGGTCATTGTACTCCTTCAGATCTAGTGGTACCAATAAGCTCCTCACCTCCGGTTGGAACCCATCTCTAAACCTCCGAGCTCGGTCCCGGTGTTGGACCAACTCGGGGCATCTTGCGACAGTCGGCGAACTTTGCTTCATGCGATCAACGACATGGTACCTTGAAGAAGGCGCTGAAACTTTGCCATCTTCACCTCTCTAGCACAATCAGAAAAGTACTTCTCATTGAAGACTTCAAGAAAAGCATTCCACTCTAGAACCACACCTTCAGGGAACACTATCCTTTTGTTAGTCTTCCACCAGGTAACTGCGATCCCCCTCAATTGATAGGCTGCCAGGACGACTTTTTCTGCTTCAATGCACAACAGTAACTCAAAGGCATTCTCTAACTCCAGGATCCATAATGCTGTAGCTTCGGGGTCTCCTACCCCCGTGAACGTTGGCGGATTCAACCTTAGAAAATGCTGTACCAGCTTTTGTCTAGGCCTCCCAGTGGCCACATCCTCAAGTGGAATTTCATTAGGTTCCTCTTCTGGTTCGACAACCGGTGCGGCGGCAGCTACGGCGGCAGTAGTAGTGGCATTGGCGACATTGGCGGTGTTCACTGCGGTGGCGATAGCGGTGGCTTGCTGATCCATCCTATCTCCCATCGCCTCGAGCATCTGCATGATTCCAATAAACCTCGGATCCTCTGGGGCTATTGCACTGTTTGGAGGCAAAGCTGCAACATTTGCACTGGTCTCGGCCTTCACTCCTCCCAGGGCACCACGGGCACCGGCCCTCAACGAAGACCCACCCCGAAACACAGGGCTTGCTGCTCTCTTCCTAGCAGCTCTCGACACTCGGTCACTCATGCTACAGGCTTAATACAGACACCTATTGGCAAATTCCAATACCATATTAGAATTTGAGTAACCTTCCAACCATGCTAACAAACAACTAACAATCACATGCATTAGGATATGAAAAGTTCTTCCTACTGGCTATCCCATGACTCATCACCCTTATCACTCCATACACAAACCGTGCTCTGATACCACTTAAATGGGGATGTCACGCCCCGAACCCCGAGACACGTGAACAACCCACCATGGTCATGTAAATGCGACATTCCCAAGTAGTGTCGCCGACCCCGATTTTAAATTATTATGCGCATGCGGAACGTGCTAAGAAACCCCTGACAAAAACATACAGGATATGACAGCAGGAAAATCAATTCAAAATCAAATATACTTTCATACATCATCATCAATCCAGGGTTTACATACACCAACAGGATCCAGAGACTATATGCACCAAAAATGGGTCAGAGTTTATGTGCATAAAAAAGGATCAGCCTACATAACATGGATCGGTCCACCAAAAAGAGGAACAGTCCTAAGACTACTAGTCAGCCCCGTTCGACGATCCCACATCCTTAGGATCTGTCACCCAACAGGCCGGGGGTGATTCGTTGATTACTCTACCGTCGGGAAGATTCGCCACGCCTTCAGCCAAAATGGCGTTCATCACAGCCAATGGAATGTCCATGCTATCCAGTGGGCCAACCCTAACGCCATCGACTCCAAAACGAAACCAAGCCCTAAACCTATAAGGTACTCTAGCATCCACAGACACTTCAACCCAGACAGTGGACCTAACCAGCTGATAGACCTAAGGACTTCCAGGTTCAGGAGTACTCTACGTCATCTGGAGAATCTCCGTCGGCATGCCACTCTTCTCCGAGGGTACCGCCATCTACGGTCCTGTAATATTTTCCCCAAACCGGGATGAGACTTTGTCTCAGCAAGTTCACCCATCCTAAACCTCTATTAGAAAGTAAATACGCCCTAGAGTAGCTTAGCCATGACATCAAGAAGACTTACCTCACATTAGCCTTCATCTGCAGGTTATCACAGTTTATATAATTCAACAATGTGCAATTCTAATAACCCAACAACTGAGGCACAATCACATTATTAGAACAATTTAATCACGTGGATCGTCTCAGCGATCAATCGACTCGGCTGATTACTTGTCATTCTAGCAAATCAATTACCACTTCCAATCACGACCCTATAGGAATGTTTAATAACCAGTGGCAATCACGGCCTCACTCAGCACAACCTTTAGTTAGGTGGTAGATCTCGGCCCGTTGGGCACGACCTCTAATAGGTGGTCAATCACGGCCCTATTGGACACGACCTCTCATAAGTGGTCTATCATGGCCCCATTGGGCACAACCTCCAAGAGGTGGTCATTCACGGCCTCACCGGGCACGACCTCTAATAGGTGGTCAATCACGGCCCCATTAGGCACAACCTCCAAGAGGTGGTCATTCACGGCCTCACCGGGCACGACCTCTAATAGGTGGTCAATCATGGCCAATCTCCCATTAATTTCCACACTTAGGATTTTATAAAGAATCCCTATTTATCGCAATCACACTCAATGTGCCACAACCAATCATCAATTTCAAATTCTAAATGCACAGTAGCGATCGGCATGAAATTCTGAAAGAATAAGGTCCCAACGAAATTTTCGAAATTTAATAAATAATTAAATTTATTCCGAAATTAATTAAATAATAATATCCATTTTTTTGCAATCCACACTCAATTTATAATATCCAACCATCAATTTTAAAATCCAAATACACAGCAGCGATCAGCACGAAATTCTGAGCAAATAAGGTCCCGAGATAATTTTCGGAATTTATTAAATAATTAATTTTATTCCGAAATTTATTTAAATAATAATATTTTAATAATTTCGAATAAATATATATTATTAAATTATTTAATAATTTCATAATACTTAAATAAATCAAAAACAAATTCCTTTAAGTCACATCAAAGCTTATATTAATATAAACATAATTAACTTTAAACTAAACACACTTTAACTTAATTAAACACCGTAATCTAATAATCAACCAAATAAACTAATCTAACAACCTAAACTTACTTAACTTAGACTAAGCACACTTAGGGCATCATTAACCGTCTAATCAATATTTAGTGAGCTAAAGTCACTTGATTAACTTGCCGCTTGGACCAAAACGACGAGGGCGACGCCGGGATCGACTTTTCCAAAGACAGGTCTAGCTTCCGGGGCTAGGAACCGGGCCGGAAGGAGGTGCGACGGGGAGGTGCGGGCGTGCAAAACGGGCGGAGGAGGACGGTGATGACTCGAGGTGGCTTCTCGGTGAGTTGGGTGGTGGCTCACTACTACAGTCTGGCCACGGCAGCAATGGAGGCGGTTTCCAAGCGGTGGACGACGGCGCCTGACCGAGAGAAAAATAGACGGCACGCAGCACGGCGAGGCAGCGGCATGGCGGAGCAGCGGCGCGGTGAACGGCGACAGTCCCTCCCGGCGGGCGACGACGGACGAGAGATGCGGCGTCGGCGAGCTGCTCGTCGACCTCTTCCTCCCCCTCCTCTTCTCTCAATTTCCTTTTTCTTTTCTCTTTCCAAAAAACAAAAATCCAAAAACCAAGGAGGAAGATGATGTTGATGGGTGTGGGGGCAAATCTTGGCCCTCCACTTGTCAAGATCTCCCTCATTTTGGCCACCCACCATGACATCATCCCATGATGTCATCTTCCACTATCTCCTCTCCCACAACATTCTTCAATGGGTGCAATATCATTTCCGTTGGGGTCCAAATCCTTGCACATCCAATTTCTTCAATTTTTCTTTCAATTCTCTTCTAATTGAATCCAATTAAAATCCACAAAAATTATCCCATGATCCTAATAAGATGTGTGACATGACCGGCTTCCAACTTCTAAATTCAATCCCAATTTTACGGTTGAATTCAATCGGTGCAATTTCGGCGTGCCTAATCCACTGAGTAGCTTTTGGGGAAATTTTCTTGCATCCGACCCAAGGGTGATTAGTCCCCAAGTCTGACGCGGTAAAATTCCTTAATTACTTCATTCAATAGACTAGTTCCCTCGTGAGTGGTCAACTTTGAGAGACGAACTACATGCACAGATGAATTACCCGACGCAATTGACTGAAAATAAGATTGAGAAAAATCGGGATGTCACAAAGTTCGTCATTTTCTGTCTCAAATTTTTTTTTTCCTTATCGATTTTTTTTTTTTTCTAAAAGTACAACTTTTGTTTTTAATTGTTTCATTTCGAGAACTCTTGGAAAAATACTAAAATTATTATATGATATTATTGTTGAGACTTTTATTGTATCTTAAAGGATTTTTGCCATTACCCATAACAATGTTGTGGGGTCTCAAAGTGTGATTTCGTCATCCCCAATTGAATTTTCACAAACATTCTACTTAAAATTAGAGGGCCCTTAATGGACCCATATATGAGCTGGCCCAACTTCTGCTGAACCCAAAGTTGTTGGTAGGCTAGACAAATCCCTAGGCCTACCTTGGGCCGGCGTCTTTTAACTAATCTTTGTCTCATTATCTATGTTTTTCTTTGTTTGGTCAATAGAAGAAATTCACATATGCTCACTCGAATCCTTGAATTCAATCGTCGATTTGCAGGGGAGAACGTTACTGAGACGAAAGCAAAGAAAAAAGTGATATAATCATATCATTTTGAATGGTAGACAATGGCCATGACATAGACGAAGCTTTCCATGAGTAATTTTAAACGATTTATTAAGCATATTGTCAAATTGATTTATGAAATATAATGATGATGACATATGTGTCATGATAATAACCTGAAAACGATAGTTTGAAGGTGCAGACATCTTTTCCCCTCTGCATTTGCAATCATGATGTGCGTGCAATTTGATAATGCTGACAATAAAAAAAAGCGTTAAGTTATGTTTCGAATATGAGTTTATAAAGGAAAAAATCCCAAAAAAATTTGCTATCACGACACGTGTCATTGGGCTTGAGATCTCCAAGGCTCACATTTGATCTTGGCTTAGGCTCATCATAATCGGTGGCCACCGTCGGCCCTTGGCAAGGGGCTGGAGGTGGTGGAAGAGACAGAGAAGGGGGGGCCGAGAGGGTCATGGGCATGAGAGTGGTCACCGGGCGATGTGGTTGAGCTCAAAGGGCAGGCATCGGGTCGCCGGCTACACATAAGAGCACGATCATCACATGTGTATGATCTCGACACTTAAATCACGATAACTTTTACTGCCAAAAAAATAATAAAAAAGCTAAAACAAAAGCAAGTAATTGTCTTGTCAACGAAAGGGGCGTTAATACGCAACGAAGGGCGGGGAGTCTCCTCGTCACGTTTTTGCTCTTTGTGCGAAACGTCCATTTCCACGCCCCGCCCTCGGCATATATTCTTGAAAATCCATTAAACCGAGGCCAAGTTGCTCGCCTAAACGTCACCGCAAAATCCGAATAAAAGTACAAATCGAAAAGAAAAACTATAAACTCGTTCCGTACTCGACTTGATTTACGACATGAACCTTCCATACACATCTCAATATATATCGTCAAGACCTTGAACAAGAACCCAAACCGTCCAAATATACCTTAGAGAAGACAACAGCTTCCGCCACCGCAACCTCCGGCGTTGTCGAATGGCATCGGAGCTTGGATTCGAGCCGCCGCTCCAGCCAGTGATCGACCGTTCTCGAGCCAGAACCCCTAAGCACCAGCTTGTCCCCGTCGCCAAGACGTTGAAGTCGTCCATCCTGACCCGGCTCCACGCCGGCTACTTCCGCATCAGCCTCTCCCTCGCATGCCAGGCCTTGCTGTGGAAGATCCTCTGCCGCCCGTCACCGACGCCCGACGACTCGCTGCCCCTCGAGCATCTCTCTCATTTGATCCCTCACATGACGTTCGTGATCTTCTGGGGCTTCGCCCTGCTGGTCCAGATCTCCCTCTCCTTCCTCTATATTCTCCGGTGTTTCTTTCACTTCGGCCTGGTGAGGGCGGAGTTCCAGCACCACGTCGGAGTGAACTACCTGTTTGCGCCGTGGATAGCGTGGCTCGTGCTGCTCCAGGCGGCTGACTTCACGTCGGACCTGCCGAAGACGACGTTGTACCTGGTCCTCTGGTGGGCCTTCGCGGTCCCCGTGATCCTGCTCGACATAAAGCTCTTCGGGCAGTGGTTCACGACCGAGAGGCGGTTCCTCTCGATTGTGGCCAACCCGACGAGCCAGCTCTCGGTGGTGGGGAACCTGGTGAGCGCACGGGCCGCGGCCGAGATGGGGTGGCGCGAGACCGCGGTCTGCATGTTCTCGCTTGGGATGGCGCATTACCTGGTGCTGTTCGTCACCTTGTACCAGCGGTTGTCCGGCGGCGACAAGCTGCCGGCAATGCTGAGGCCGGTCTTCTTCCTGTTCTTCGCCGCGCCGAGCAAGGCGAGTGTCGCCTGGAAGTCCATCGCCGGAGAGTTCGACATCGGGTCGAAGATGCTCTTCTTCCTTTCCCTCTTTCTGTTCACCTCTCTGGTAATCAACACTTACCTTCCCTTCATCTCTAGTTGATACGCATCACTTTTCATGCTGCTGCAGCAACAGGCCCATTTGCAATCAATCAAAGTACAGAAAAATCTGTGCAGGGTTGCTGATCTCTCGAGTTTCGATGTAGTAGGTGTCGGGGTACGTCTAACTTAAGATAATATCTTCAATCGACTAGTATCATGACTAAGCTTTGAAGAGGTGATCTGGCGAAAGTTCTCCCAAACCATTTCTCCAAAATACCTATAACTTGGTAGATTACAATAATAGATTGTATCATGATGACTGACTTTTCTAACTCCATCAATTTTTTAATAGACAGACGGAGGGACATAAGTTAAAAACGAAAAGGAGCTGTCCTTTAAAATGAGACATAAGAATCTGATATCGATTTGGGTATCGAAATCGTGTCGACCCATCATTAGATAAAGTTTAAATATTTACCTAAAATCTTTCAAGTTGTAGTAGAAGATGCTTATGCAAACAAAATTTTCCCGAAAATTGAAGTGGTGTGCATTTGATGTCGAAGTGGACAAACTTAGTCATCGAGCTCAACCAATCTCTCCTTTCTTTGGATGAGGAAATTTCATAACTTGGAGTGACTAGGAAAAAACCACGTGGTACATATTTTTCTATGATGTTTCTTTAGCAACCTTTTCTTTCCACTCTCTCTTGTCCCCTTCATTAGATTCGTTTTATGTACCGGGAAATTGGCTGTCTCTATTGTATAGATCGTACCATAGTTTAAGGTTCTAAAATGTCAAGCCCACTCAAGAAAAACGTTCAATAAACTAAAATTTCCCCCTCGATTAAGGCAATTGGGTTACGCAACTTTCTTGCGTGACTTTTTTGACCCCAATTACAAAATACTCATCCTTTATTAATTTATACCTCCAAAAATCTTTAATAAATACAGCTTCCGCCAGCTGCTTTTGAAAGAGATGACGCAATATCAGGTATGACCAATAAATTAGGGTTTCAGTTGACATGCGTTCTTTAATCTTGGGTAAATTGTTATAAATTATTGAACTAAGTTTGTCTTGTGGTGGTGTCGAAACAGGCATGCAGACCGGCGCTCTTCAAGAAGTCGATGAGGAAATTCAACGTCGCGTGGTGGGCGTACTCGTTCCCGCTGACCTTCCTCGCCTTGGCGTCGTCGGAGTATGCGCAGGAGGTGAAGGGTCCGATTGCCTTGGGGCTCATGATCGTGCTGTCGGCGCTCTCGTTCCTGGTCCTCCTCGGCCTGATCCTGCTCACCATGCTCAACACTGAGCGGCTCTTCCGCAAGGACGACCCGATCCTGCGTTTTGAGAAGGGGAAGAGAGCGAGGAACTAGTCGCAGATGGTTCTTCCAGTCTGTAACTTATGACTTGGGGGGGCGTTTAAGGAAGAGTATGCATGTATGTCGCGACGGGTTTGTATCTTTAGATCATTCACGGAGCAACCGCTGTGCTTAGTGCACATGCTCTTCATACCCAGGGATATTTTATTAGTGTACTTGTGCGATTTTGGTGGATCAATGTCAATAGATCTAAAAGCTTAAACTTAAAATGACAGCATGATTTATAATTTAAATATGCTAACCCTTCTCTCTCTCTCTCTCTCTCTCTCTCTCTCCGTGCGCACGAGTGTGTGTAGTATGAGATGATCTGAGTGTACACTTAAACCTTGGGCTAAGGAAACTCGCTTCTTCTACCTTCAGCATCTTTAATTTCTTGATATAAATCTTTGATAGATAGGAGAGATTCAAATGTATCGGTTGATCCACGAAAAGATTACCTAAAAGGAAAGCAGCCAAATTCTAAGGGATGCAATTCCAGCTTCTTCCCTTAAAATTAAAGCAACATCATTTTGATTGTTAATAGATTGTTGATCACTCAAAAACTCCGTAAAGCTGAGTCTTTGTTTAATGTGGCCTTCAAGAATTTTAAAAGTCATTCATTCATGATGTTAAAGTACCCCACGTCATCGGTTGTTTATGGAGATCGAGTGCTCCTAGATACATTTGGCTTGCCTCGCCTCATGAGCTTATGCTTTTGATTGGACATTCTAATAGAGACTGAATTTTGATAACTATCTATCACACAACATGACAAAATGAGTTCGAAAAACATCTTTCGTCATCATGGAAGTGACATTGGCTATATAGATGCCATCGATAATATAATAAACTGAGCTAATAACTTCATGTTTAGGTCAAGCTCATAATCAATACTTGGCATGTAACCTAACTACAAATGAATAGGTTCATGTCTCTCTCTAATGCATAGTTTTTTTTTTTTGGTGACTGAGGATCCGTCGGGCCCCTTTTCGCTTATGCTATTCGGGGTCTCACGGTTCTATAGTGCTCGAACGGCACCTGGACCAAATGACTATACCTTGAGGGAGATTAGCATAGGACCCCACTACCATGGCTCCCCACTTACAACGCTAACAATTGCGGGTTTCGAACCCTCGACTTGAGTGATGAAAGAAAGACTCTTAACCAACGCAGCTGCCTAGTTCATAACTACAAATGGCAATATTCAAGCAATCCTCAATCAGTCTTTAATTAAATACGGCGCATTCTAGCAATGTCTAATCAGTCTTTGAATTAAATGCGGCATACACTAAAGGTCATGTCTTGCGTATGAAAAATCTTTTTAGAAGGATACACTCAAAAAATTTAACCTATCACGAGCAAGCCTTTTATACTTTACTAGTAAATTCAGTTTATATCTTCATTTGTCAATGATTACTGTATGTATAGTAAAAGAGTATGATCGCGAAACCTCTGCACATTTAATATTCGTATTATAATAAACCCTTGAAAGTTTGGTCTCAGAAAAATATTCCATAAAATGGATGTCGTTGCGTGCAAAGTGACGATGAGGAAGAAAGAAACACTAAATTAAGGGAACGGGGGTGACGTCATGGAGAAGAAATGCACAAACTAACGACTTAATAATAAACTAATAGCAATAAATAAATATGGGCTTAATAGAAAATTAAAAGAGCAATGTAAGCCTAATATAAGTAGACTTTGTTGATATTGTCTTACTATGGAGCCAAAGCCGATGTCCTTTTCAATTTTTATTTTTTTTCAAAAGATATGCTTGAGAAGATTGTACACATCTAACTATTTTCCGTTCATCTTTAATATTACAACTGGCATCAACAAGCTAACATAAAATTGTCATGTACAGTCACCGAATTAATAAGGAACAACTCCGGCATATTTTTTGCATCTAGGATTTACATATATAATAAATAAATGGACCGTAGGTTCAATGATTTCCTTCACAGGCGAGATCAGAGGGCAATATGAATGTTTATCATGTTCAACCAACATAAGATTTGGGAAAGTGTACAAGTTTACTTTTATAAAATCTAAATGAAATGCATGGCAAAAAATTTGTGTAATAAACATTTACCATTTTATAGAGATTGCGTAAAAAGTAGGATCTCAACTCCCATCTTTCGTCATGTATCAGTCGTAATTGTCCATGAGAGGGATCTCTCTCTCTCTCTCTCTCTCTCTCTCTCTCTCTCAGCATTGAGAGACACGGAGAGGGTTGTTTAAGTGATAAGAGGTGAGTGCAAAGCTTTACGTTGGTGGTTTCAAGACTACCTAACTTCTCACCAAACAGAACACTAGCAGCAAAACATTAGCAAAAAGTGCGCACGTAAATGAGCTCTGAAAGAATTTTTTGTATTTGGGAAGCAATTAATAGCAAAAGTACTTTATGTTTGCTAAAAAAACTCACTATATATGAGACACTTTATGAGAGTCCAATAGTTATTTGACTACATATGGATTTTTGGTTATGCACATATCTCAATTGGTATTAATGTAGACGCACGGCTTGGTGTAAGTTCAGTGTTTTAATTGAGACTGATGATGGATATGGGCTTATATATAGGAAGCTCCCTCTATTGCGACTGAGAAATGTAAAAGAGAATAGTCAGAGAAGTAGGCAAGAAAATAATTACGTGAAAAATTCTTCAAAATAATTAAGGGAAACTATAATGCCGTACTAGGTAATCTTTTAACTATGATATCAAGTTATAACTTTAAGAGAGATCATATTAATATACAACAAGAGTTTAGGTTATAGAGTAATGGTGGAAATTATATGTATACTCTTTTAACAATTCTTTCATTTATCAGACTTCACAACTCCATCCATCTCCTACTTTGAATTTGATATTCAAAATGGCAATAGTCTCCACTTGTCTTTATAACCAAATTGTCCTAGTGTGGTGGCACCTCCTCATCACTGACCTTGGAGACAAGGTAATGTACAACCTTAGTTCTTAGTTATGACACCCTTGGTTAACATATTTGCAATATTTTCATACCAAGAATTTTTTTCAATGACAGCGTGTTATCATCTATCAGCTCAAAGATATGAAGATATTTCAACTAAAATTGTTTTTTCCTTGAGTGAAGTACTGGCATCTTTGCGAGACAAGCAGCATCCTGACTATCAAAGAAAGGACCACTACTATCATGCTTCTTACCTATCTCCTTTAGAAAATTCTTTAACCAAATGATTTTATTGCTAGCTTTAGATATAGCAATGTACTGTGCTTTAGTGGTTGCGAATGACACATACTTCTGATGTTTGGAGTTCCAATTGACTGCAATGCCACTGAAGATAAAAAAAATAACCCCAATGTTCTCTTCCCATTGTCAATGTTACCACCAAGTTTTGTATTGACAAAGCCTTGTCAAGGCACATTATTTTTTATGAAAAAAATGTAGTCCTCAAAGTACCTCTTAGGTATCTTAGTAGCTACTTTTATAGCTTCCCAATGCTTCATTCTTGGATTAGCCATATATTAGTTCACAATCCCTCTACAAGAGCTATGTCTTGTCCGATACACACCGCAGCATACATTAAACAAGTGGTAGCTGACTTAAGGTACCTTGGCCATGTACTCCCACTCCTCATATGTTTAGTGATTGCTCCATTAAGAGTTTGAAATGACTTCCCTAATGAGCCATTATGGGCTTTGCACTCTGAACTTTGAATTTGCCAACACTTACTCATTATACTTTTCTTGAGACATTTTAAGAAATCCTTTTGATCTATCTTGCACAATCATTTGACAATTGATACTTCAGTATGTTAATTTCCTCATGCTTGTTCCTATAATGACCATATTATCTACATACAATGGCAAATTACTATGCCAATTATCGAATTTCTTGAAGTCATAATAGCAATCCATTTTAGATCTAGTGAACCTATTACCGCACATTAATGAGTCAAAACTCTTCTACCACTGTCCCGGAGTCTATTTCAAACCACACAAATTTTTCTTTAGCCTAGAGATATAGCTTTGTTTGCCAGGAACTTGAAACATTTGGGTTAAACCATGTAGATATCCTCCTTTAAGTCACCAATGAGGAATGCAATCTTCACATCTGAATGTTCTAGATACAAATTCTTCTACCACTTTGTCCCGAGTCTATTTCAAACCACACAAATTTTTCTTTAGCCTAGAGATACAACTTTGTTTGCCAGGAACTTGAAACATTTGGGTTAAACCATGTAGATATCCTCCTTTAAGTCACCAATGAGGAATGCAATCCTCACATCTGAATGTTCTAGTTATAAATTCTCAGTGGCAACAATACTCAACATAAGCCTAAATTTAGTTGACTTCACAATTGGGTTTTGTGTAGAAAACCTTTTATTACCAACCTCACTTTGTACCTCTTATTCCCATAAGGTTTTCTTTGAACCTATTGCCTCACATTTTACCTATTGTAGGTGACTCATCCCTGTATTGCTAATCCCACTTAATAGAATCTTGAACCCTGCATTGCTTCCGAAAAATATTCTGGTGAGCCAACATCAATTAAAAGCAAATAATTCAATGATTAAGAATGCCTCTACACAGATTTAGATGTTCAATTGGATTTTCTCAAAGTGGTTCAGACATAGGTGGTTTTCATTTTGATTCTCAATCAGTTTACAACAAAAGTTTCAGGATTCCTAACCAGAATATTCTTAGAATCTCCCTCCGATACAATCTCTTTAGTCCCCTTTGTTTGTTTCCTCACACTAGATCCTACCATAGATTTGTCTTTGTACAATATACTTCCATTGACCCTAACATAATCAATTTTTGTTAGTTCCCTACTTTATTCATCTCAAAGTCGATTGCCAAAATGGTCAAAACCATATCCAATGAATGAAAAAAAAAATACATTTTCTAGCCTTTGCATCAAGTTTGTCTCCAGTTTCGAAATCCACGAGCAGATATGGAAACCCAACACGAAAATTTTGTTGGGTATATTATTAATATAGTCCAAAATAATATGTTTACATACAAGCCCAATAGGTAAAAGCAGGGTTATTTGGGTCCATATGGTCCGAAGCCTAATAACTTGCATATAAAAACTCTAGGGTTTCCCTACGCTGAATGTAACATTGTTGAGTGTTCCAAACTTGGACGTCTCTTGGTGTAATACTTCAAGCAATCGTTTTTCTCTCTCAAACCTATAACCTCCAACAATCTTGAAGTATTATGTTCGAGTGTTGGATTTGAGCGAGTAAGGTGTCTTCTTGAAGATTTTGTCAAGACGAACTCACGGGTGTAATTTACTTTCGATTTCGATGGTGATATTGGTCAAGATCTAAGTTTGAAGATTTGGGTGACTAAAATCTTTGATTCAAGAATCAAAAAATTATAGCCAATTTTAGAGGGTGAAACCACTTGAGCTTTGTTCTACTTGTCAATACGAACATTTTGAGTGGTTACTCGCGTCAATTGAAGGTCGGACAGAGAAGTTACGCCACCCGGAAGATTCCATGTGAATTTCTAGCTAATTTCGGGGACGAAATTTCAGCGAATTTTGGCGGCGGAAATTTCCAGCGAGTTTCAGTGACAAGGGCAGTCCATCGTAAGGTTTTTGGGCGCTCCAAATCTATTTTTGGGGTTTGTTTTGGCAAATTCCATCTCTACAGAGCGGTTTGATCAAGATTAGGGCAGTTATTCGACTTTGTTGCTTTGAGGACTTCAAGGTGCACTCTTTCTAACATTTTGCTTTGATTAAAATGGTAAAGCATAGTTCCTATGATATTATAAAGTTGCAATCCTTTGATGTTACTAAATTTCATGGTTGAAAATTACATGTTCAATTTGGCATGAAAGAACGTGACATATTCTATACTGTATTTAGTGATTTTGCATCTACCACTGAAGATATGGATGAATATCAATGGAACAAAGATGATGATTTTTGTAGAGATTACTTGTTGAACTCTCTAAATCCTAATTTGGCTATGACTATCTGGCTATGACTTATAGTGAGTATAAGACGGCGAAAGAGATATGGGATCACTTGAACGCTCGGTTCTAAAAACAAGAGGGGCTATCTAAAACTCTCCTAGCGGAGAAATTCTTTGACTTTAAATTCATTATAAATTCAAGCATCACCTCTTAGTTAGTTGAATTTAAGAACATGAGGAACAAGTTGAAAGATGATAATTCTGATATGTCTGATAATCTCTTTATCAGTCTTGTGTTGAGCAAACTACCAACTGAATGGAGTTCTTTTAAGACTGAAATGAACAGACTGAAGGTACAGATGTGACTGGATGAATTAAAGAGGTATATTCATATTGAGGATCAAAATATTACTATGAAGAGTTTTGAACAAGTGGGACAACAAAAGTCAGTCGCCAACTTAGTTTCACACTCCAATAAACCTTAGAAAAAGTCAAAGTCACCAAAAGGTGAATCCTCTTTACAGTTAGAGGCCAAAAAGACTATCTTCAAAAAGAAGAAGAAGGGCAAGTGCCATAACTGTGGAAAGTGGGGTCACTGGGCAGCAAAGTGTAAGTTGCCGAGGAAGCCAAATAATGACACACCATATAATGAGGCCAATATGCTAATTAGAGGATCTGAGCCTCGAGCTTTCATTGGAATGATGAAGAATGGAAAGGCCAGCGTCTCTTCTGAGTGGTGGTTGGACAGTGGTGCTACTTGTCATGCTACAAATGACAAGAACTTACTCACTGAGGTCACAGAAGTGAAAGACACTGTGGAAAATTGCAATGGTGGTGAGGCAAATGTGACTCATGCTAGAACTGCAAATTTGGTGCTTTCTTTAGGTAAATTACTAACTTTGAAACATGTTAGAGTAGTACCTTTACTTAAGAAAAATTTGATATCTATGAGTTTACTTGATAAAGCTGGTATGTCTTTTTCAACTATGAATGGTAGAGTAACTTTATCTGTTAACTCATATTATTTTGGTTATGCATTCATGGTTAATGGTATGTATATGTTGAGTTTAAATGCTGATAGCAAAAATATGAATTCTACTTTGATTGATCCAAAGTTGCTACACAATAGACTTGGACATGTGAATTACAGGAAAAATGCAACATCTAGCTAAAACTCACAACATTCCATTAGATACTTATATATGATTTGATAAGTGTGAAGTGTGTGCACATGCTAAACTCACTAAAAAAAACCATTTAAGTTGGTTTTTAAAAGCACACAACTTCTTGAGTTAATACATTCTGACATTTGTGACTTTAGAAATTACATTACTAAATGTGGTCGGAAGTATCTAATAATATTCATAGACAATTTTTCTAGATATTGTTGTGGCATCCTAGAATTTCATAAAAATCTCTAAATATGCCATGAGCCATGGATAGGCGATGGAAGTACCGTTATTGTATTTTGTAGCCTTCTAATCCATGATTTGCGATGAGATGTATGGCCAAGTCTTTAATGGATGAATTTTGGGAAAGGAAGTTTTATCTTTGGCTATATGTATGATAAATGGGAACTTATGGATTTATAATTTCAAGTGTATAGTTATCTTAATTTGCAATTTAGTACTTTAATTTAATAGGGATTTAATTAGTTTTTAAAAGGGTTAATCTTAGGTTAATTAAGCTTGGGTCTTAGGCCCAAGAGGGATGGGCCTAAGATGGGCCAAGCTGGCCGGCCCATAAGCCCATGAGGGGCTGTCGACCGTGCAAAGGGAGAGGAAGAGACCGGTTGCATGCCCTCCCCACTCGTCCTTTGAAGTGTGCCAAGTGTCCTCCATGCATACGTAATGATAGCTAATGATTGAGGGGAAGAAATTAGGGGATGATGGTGCCAGTTTAAGCGAGAATGAGAGGGAGAGAGAGAGGTTTGACAGAAAGAGAAAGAGAGGAGAGAAAGAGAAGAAAGAAAGGAAGAAAGGAAGAAGAGAGGAAAGGAGGAGAGCTGTCCGTTGACTGTCCGCCGTGCATCCGTCGTTCGTCGCCGTGTGCTCGCTATTTGCTCGGTTTAGAGGCAAGTTGGGATCCTTAATCTACTCTTACATGTTGTGCCTAGAATGTATGAGTGAGTGATGATAAATTTCGGATTGTTTAGGGTGTGAAAAACGGATGTTTTAAGAGTGGTATTCCAAAACTAGTAAACTGTTCTTGAGAAAACAGCTTGACCTTGAGTGTTTTAGTGGTTTGCATGTGATGTTCAAGTTGGATTTTGGCTTTGACTTCTAAATGAAAGTTGTTAAGGACTTCTTGGAGTATAACATAATCAAATTTGAGACAAAAAAAACAAGAACAAGTGGGTGAAATCTTTATTCTTCGGAGAGATTGGATCTGGAGATTTCGGTAACTACCTTTGATGAATGCATGGACTGCAAGGTTATCTTTTTGTTGAAATTTTACTTCTATTTCTTAACAAAAGATGTAAAGGACATCCTGGGGTTTAACATATAAAAAATTTAGAGAAAACTAACAAGAATAGATAGGTGAAATCGTGGTTTTTCGGAAGTAGTCAAATCTGGAAAGTTTGGTATTGAAACAGAAGTTTTAACCGCCTATATTTAATCACCAAGAACGAATTTGACTTTGATTTCTGCATAAAAAACCTACCTTAGGATATTGACTATAACATAGTCGAATTTCATGAATTTTGAAGGTTATTAGGGTATTTAATCGGAAATATTTCTAAAACCGTGTAATCTGATGCGTTCGGACCTAGTCAGTTTCAATGCGTGGCCATATCACTTTGTATAAAGTTCTTGCGGCAAAGTGTCCTTCATGAATTATCTTTCTTTATGTCTTCCCTGCAACATATTCAATTTTCATAATTTTTGAAGTTCATTTGCCTATTTAACTGAAAATGTTTCGAAAACTGTGCAAGTTAAGTGGTTATGATAATGGTGCTGTGATGTTCGGTCTATACCACATGATAAGAGGGTCTTTTGGTGCAGTGTTCTTCACAAAATGTCTGCCTTTATGTCTTGACTATCACATGTTTGAATTTCATCATTTTTGAAAGTCATTTGGGCATTTAAATAAAATATTTTCTAAAACTGTGCAAGTTGGATTGAGCGAATTTCAAAATGCTGTAATTTATGACTATTCTGTTTTGGATGAACCCCATGAATTATATTGATTTAAGTGATTAAATCTTGTTGTACATGTGATGATATTTGGCATTGCATATAGAATCAAATGTTGAATTTGACTTTGTTGCCATTACATCATGTGCCATGTTGATTGTGAGACATAAATTGGTGAATATGAATTATGATGAATGAGAAAACTGTTGGAGGTGAGCCGATAATGCCTGGGATGGGGGGTGCCGGATGTCCGGTTGTATCACGATACATGCCCGGATGTCCTTGGGAGTTTCGAGATGCCCGGAATGGTTGGGTGCCGGAAGCCTCGGAGGTTTGTGCCCGGTGGATGCCTCGTGATGCCAGATTGGGGTGTGAATGATAGAATGTGGGATGCAATTACTGATCCCGGGAAAGAAAGATGTGGTGATCAAATTGAAAGATAAAAAGTGGAAAATTGAATCATGCATGGTATGGTGACATGTATGCATGGCCGTATGATATGATGTGTACATGAGATATGGTATATGTGTGAATGCTTGATGATGAGTACAAGGTTGTATGTGCACCTATGGCATGATGGTATATATATGAATGCTTGGTGATGAGTGCATGATGATGTATGCACATATGATATGATGACATATGCATGGCTGCAAGGTAAGTTATGCTTGAATGCATGAAAGATATGTACCCTGCTATGATGTTGTGATTGTATTGTGTGATGCATTGAGTAGTTAATGAATATTTTACCTGCTGAGTGGCTGTACTCACCCCTTCGGGGACCAACATTTCAGATTAGGAAGATGCCGCTCTCTTCGGTCACGTGGGGTACCTTTTACGGCCTCCCATCTGACATGGAGGCAGAGTGTTCGGAGATTGATTGCGTTACCATCCCTGGTCTGACGTTTGTACGAGTTCGCATGCTGGTCATGTATGATGTGGGCCTGGCTGGGGGCCCGATCATCTAGGAGTTTTTGTCAGTCCACGTCCGCTGAGATGGAGTGATTCGAGGGATGTTGCCACCGCCACCGCCCGATGTGCCAGGATGGGTGTGATGGCCGCGTGAGGAGTAGATAGCTAACGTTTCCTTTTTAGAGTAGCCGATGCTGGTAGATGGAGGATGACACGTGATCGATATAGGGGTCGAGATATCTTTTGGGTTGTGGCCAAGTGTAGTTAAAAGTCTTGGCTTTTCTTTTTGGTTGTACCGACCCGAGAAATCCATCATGAAAATATATAAATAAAAGTGGCTCGGCTTCATTTTTTCATTCGATGTGTAGTTGGTGTGCATTGCATTATGGTTATTGGAGGGAGAGATGGTGAGACTCAATTATGTTTCCGCTAATAAGGTGCGCTGGGACCATTTTCAAAATAAAAAAAAATGCCGAAGACCCTTGGTCCTCCTTTAAACCCTTTATGTAAAAGATAATGAAGTTGGTAGCTGTGGCGACCCTATCGAATCGGGGACATGGAGGGGTGCAACAATTGTCATGTCTATTTGTTGAAATCGAAAGATGAGGCTTTTGAAAAGTTTAAGATTTTCAAGTTTAGAGTAGAAAATCAACTCAACTTGAAAATTAAGAGGTTTAGGAGTGATAGAGGAGGAGAATATTCTATGTCAAGGTTCAAGGAATTTTGTACTTCAGAAGGTATAATACTTGAAACCACTGCTCCTTATTCACCTCAATCAAATAGTGTTGTAGAGCGTAAGAATAGAATGTTAATTGAAATGTTAAACTCTATGTTACTTACAGCTAGCATGCCTTCCTCCTACTGGGGAGAAGCAGTTCTAACTGATAATCATATCTTAAACAGGTTGCCGCACTCTAAGTTGTCCATGACACCTTATGAGATATGGCATAAGCGCCCTTGTAGATATGATGCTTTTAAGACTTGGGGTTGTATTGCTTATGTAAGTATACTAGATCCTAAGAAACCTAAGGTGGGATCTAGAACCATTACTTGTGTATATCTAGGTAGTGCAGAAGATAGCGCTGCAAATAGGTTTTTAGATCTATCTACTAACATAGTGATAGAATTTAGAGATGCAGTGTTCTTCGAAAACAAGTTTCTCAGAGATCAAGGCTTGAATGTTTCTGGATCTACAGATATAATTTCAAAATCTCCTATAGAATCTGAAGCAGGCCCTTTTGACACTAATTCCACACAGTTAGCTATTGAACCAATTCCAGTTAAAGTATCTACAAGAGAGAGAATTCCCAAAAGTTTTGGTGATGACTTTATTGTTTGCCATCTTGAGGATGATCCATTCTCCTATCAAAAAGCAATGAGATCTAGGGAATCTCTACTGTGGCCAGAAGCCATAGATGATGAAATGAGCTCTCTGCTGCAGAATCACACTTGGCAGCTAGTAAATTTGCCAAAAGGGGCTAAAGCTATAGGCTGTAAATGGATATTGAAGAAGAAACTGAATAGTGATGCATCAATAGCTAGATACAAAGCATGTTTAGTAGCTAAAGGCTATAAACAACAGAGTGGAATAGACTATTTTGATGTCCATTCACCTGTGTGTCATCTATCAACTATAAGAATTCTTCTTACTTTGGTATCTATTGAATACTTTGCAGTGCATCAAATGGATGTAAAAACACTTTTCTTAAATGGGGATTTGAATGAGGAAATTTACATGGAACAGCCGGAAGGATATGTTATGAAAGGTCTTGAGGACAAAGTTTGTAAATTGAATAAATCCATGTATGGTCTTAAACAAGCACCTAAGATGTGGCATCTTAAGTTTGACAAAGTGGTAAAGAGTTATGGCTTTCAGTCTAGTTATTCAGATAAATGTCTTTACTATCGTTATATATCAAATAAGATAGTCATCATTTGCTTGTATGTTGATGACATGTTAATTCTTGGTTCCGATCATTCTGTAGTGAGCGACGTGAAAGTTATTTTAGCTAAAGAATTTGACATGAAAGATCTTGGTATTGCTAATACCATTCTTAGTATGAAAGTAAGCTTTAAACGGCAAGTCATCTCCCTTAGCCAAACTTATTATATTGAGTAGCTACTTTCTACTTGGGGATATGATAAGTGTAAACCGAGTGGACACCATGTGATTATAATAACAGATTGAATCCTAATGAAGGGATCAGCGTGGATCAATTAAAGTACTCAAAACTGCTTGGTAGTCTCATGTATGCTATGAGTTGCACTAGACCCGACATAGCCTTTACAGTTAGCATGCTGAGTCGTTTTACCAGTAATCCTAGTAAAAAGCATTGGGATGCCCTCGATAGGCTAATGAGATACCTTAAAGGTACTAAAGATTATGCTCTCTATTATTCTGGTTATCCTCCAACTGTGGATGGATATTCTGATACCTCATGGTGCTCAGATATTGGAAATAGTAAGTCCATTAGTGGATATGTATTCACTTTGGGTGGAGCTGCTATTACTTGGAAATCCAAACGACAGACTTGTATTGCATTGTCGTCTATGGAATCGAAACTTTTTGCTTTAACCTCAGCTGGTGAAGAGGTAGAGTGGATAAAGAATCTGATTATAGATATTCCTTTAACTCGACTAAAGATTAATTCTTTAGGCCTATTATGTGATAATCAAGCAGTTGTCCAAGTCGTCAATAATGCTCTCTTTAATTCAAAGAGAAGACATGTGAGACTGAAACATGCGTTGTTGAATTATCTGAGAGAACGAGGGGTTATCACCTTGATCGATGTGAGATCGATGGATAACACAGCCGATACTCTCACCAAAGGTATGCCTAAAGATCGATTATTCAAAATAGTGGGGAACTGGGATTAAAGACTATATAGGCAAGTCTTAACTACCATTTACTTACCTTCTAATTGTGTGTTTTGAATTATCGAATCTTTCTTTATTGGCTACAATGATAAGCACAATTTATATGTTTCATTGATGTTCACAGTTGCTGACTAATTTGAAAAGGGTGAGTTATCTCATTCCAAACTTGATGAAGATGACTTTAAGCTAATTCAAATGTTCTATCGAGGAAAATTGTGTCATTCCAAACTTGATGATATAATTCAACTAGATTGAACTATCTTTTTTGGTTAAATGATCTCATTCCAAACTTGATGCTAGATTATTTGACTTTAAGGAATCGAGAATCGTGACATTCGAAATTGAAACATAGAAACAATTGTTTACATAAGAAGCCTGCTGGTCTTGTTCTTAATTGAAACTTGATATTACATGACTAGGTTATTGTAGGTGACTTGACTATTGGTCATGTTCTTTGAAACTAGACAATAGTTATTCTCCTATAAATAAACTTAAGTTGATGGCTCTTTGTAAATCACATTGTTGAGATCTTGTTAATAATATATGAAAGTTGATTGATGCTTATGAACATGATATTATGATGCTTTATGATATCAATATATGTTCTTCTCTGCCAGATGGAACGTTGCTAAGTTTTTATTCAAATGATTGAATTCATGATAATATAAAATTCATATTTGACATTCTATAGGGGATGGCAGAGATGGAGGAGAGCTTAATGAGTGGGATCCCGACCAGGATAACCTACTTGATGAATGAATATATATCATTTAAAGCATGTAAGGACTTAACAATTTACCTGTTATTGCCTATTTTGATGAAGTCCATTTACTTGAGACTTGCATTTTGCTATTTCTATTTTGTAGACATTATTATGCTTGTTTCTTACATTTGTAAGGCCTTGGACTATTTTAACTGGCCTACTTATACTTGACTATTATGCATATATTGATTATGGACTGAATCTAAGATTTATTTTGGAATTTAGATTTTGTTAATCTCAGAATAGATTCATGATAAGAATGATGAGTAAATGATGATTTAGTTTAATACCTTATTGCTGAAATACTCTTTGATCGATTTGAGTTGATTGTCTTAGACTGAATATGGATGATTCATGTTTGTGTAAACATTAAACTGAGCACCTTAGTGGATTGTGTTGTATGGTGAACATAGGAGGAGATTGTTCGATATATTATTAATATAGTCCGAAATAATATGTTAACATATAAGCCCAATAGGTGAAAGCATGGTTATTTGGATTCATATGGGCCAGAGCCCAATGACTTGCATATAAAAACTCTAGGGTTTTCCTACGCTTGAGGCAACACTGTTGAGCGTTCCAAACTTGACGTCTCTTGGTGTAATACTTCAAGCAACCGTTTCTTCTCTCTTAAACCTATAACCTCCAACAACTTTTAGTTGCGACATGAACTTGGCATGGCAGATTAATTTTGATTGGAAATCGCTGAAGCGACGGTTTAGTCATTATCAGCCATCCTACACGGCCTATCTGAGGTTGACCAGCATTAACGCAAACAATTTTTGCATATAGTGAGAGAGACTTAAATAAGGATCATGCTAGGTTTGATGAATTCACAAGCTTGATGTGCGTTTGATGAACCAAGACCTAACTAGTGACTTTATTACTACGTAGACATGATGCACTAGCTTAGCTAATCTTGTACGGCAGCAATTAAGTTGGATGGACGAATCATGCACTGCCATTGTTTTTCTTGTTGGATGAGCAAGTCCATGTTTCATTCATGTCCCTTGATCTAAACGCTTCCTTGAAACTCCGACTGACTCTTTCTTGGATTTGATTTCTCGCGAACTCCAAAATCTCGACTAGGCCTGCCGACCTTTACTGTTCGAGAAATGCATGAAGCGATTCAACATTGCATGGTGATCGTAATAAAGAGATTAAATTGTATCTTTGTGTTGCGACCAAAAAAAATTGTATCTATGTGGCGTACGATCTTTTACTTTTTCCCCCTTTTCACATCACTAGTTCTTATATAAAAACTGATAGGTTCAAGTGAATATTGGTCATCAAAAAGTAGATGTGGATGTCGATCTACCTAAAATTTGCAAACGTGATATGTTCGTAATTGTGTATCTAAGTTATCATACTCCATTCATAGTAGATTTATGAAGCCGATATCAGATTAACCATTGCCATAACTGAAAGTTTGATGCTGTAATGGGTACCAAGTGAAGGGATGTGCTAGTTGGTGAATATTCGAAAGCTCACGTTATGAGGTACTGTGAATCTCAGATTTTGTTGATGGGAGAAAATTGCTAGTGATTCTGAAATCTGCTGTTGATAAAGGGATTGAAACTTGGGGTTCTGCTCTTGTTGGCCAAGAAGTCTTGGGGAGGAAGAAATTCAGTGTGGTGTGATTTTTTCCGCTCCTGACATGCTGACGGCGGAGTTGAGGATAGTGAGATTGAGAACGGACCGTCCTTGTTCAAACTCCCCACAGCTACAACTTGTCATCGTGCTATTGAGAATGGTCCTTCGAATAATGTCCATTTTCCTGAGCCAAAGAGTTCAGATACTGACACTTCTGGTACTCCTATCTGGATCAAGTTACTCTTAAATTCCTCTAGTTCTTATGTCTTTGGAAGGACTCAGTTATGTTTCAGTTGCCATTGAATTACTCCTTTGCAGGCACGAAAACTGACTTCTTTCTGTCTGCAAGTTGTTGGAACACGATCAGAATCAGAAAGCAGAAGACTCATCAGCATAAGGTGGCATCGTTCCATCCCATCTTCCTGAGTCAAAGAGTCTTGATATTGATACTTCTCGTACTCCTATCTGGGTTAAATTACTAAAAGTTCCTCCAACTCGTAGGTCTTTGAAGGGACTTAGTTATGTTTCACATGCCAATGAGTACTCCTTTGCAGGCGTAAAAACTGGCTTCTTTTCATCTGCAAGTTGTTGGAACATGATCATAGTGAGAAGCAGAAGGTTTTTCCTTTTTTTTGGTGGAAGAGAAAGCAGACGGTTAATCAGCATAAGTTGGCGTCGTTCCATCCCTGCATGCCAAGGTTTGGTTTCATGATTTCGATGGGCATGCTTGATGAGCTGCAGACCTTGCACAGGACGAGAACGTGGAGATCTGTCTACGATCTCTTGTTTTTGTGTAGTTTAGCTGCTGAATTGCTAGAACATTTGTTTACATGATATTGACAATTATCTGTCATACATGATAGTGAAATAATCATAACCAGTGATAAAAGTATAGATTTATTGGATTGACATGCAATAAGAAATTATTTTTTTATTCCCAATCTTTTAATAAGGTCTTCTATGTTGGAAGTGCCTTGTCTCGTATAAAATAGACGGGATTGTATAGGCCAATTGAAGTCTTCTACTCTTACAAATGAAAACGATGGGCTCAGTGGGCTAAGCCCTAATAGACCTGCTTGCGAGTGCATGAGAACCAAATTTGGCACCATTCAACAATTATTATTAACCTTAGTTCCCAAAAAAAAAAAAAAAAAAAAACAATTATTATTAACCGACCAAAAAAAAAAAAACAATTATTATTTTTTATTTATTAAATTCAAATTTATAATGATAAGATGACCTTTTTGTCCTATTGAAATAGTGTGACCGTTCATGATAGAGTTTTTATAATTTAATTTTGAATTTTTTTTCTACCTATTAGTTATTAGGTGCTCTTAGGCCTCGTTTGGTTCAGCTTTCCCAGGGAAAATATTTTGTGCTTGGCAACTATTTTCGAAAGCTCCTTGGGCAAATATCAGCATTCCCAATGCTGAAAGCCCAATGCAGGTCCAGACCAACTTTGAGCGTTGGGCATTTCGGAAATGCAAGTCACTGTTTATCACCGTTATTGTTCATCTTCTTCCCCCTTCTTCCCTATTCATCTTCGTCTTCGTCTTCCCCACCGCCCGAGAGTTCGGCTTCTCCGGTAGCCGCCACCGCCACGTGGGGGTCACTCGTCCTCGGTGACCACCGCCTGGGGTGGCGTGACTTACGACCCAAGCGACATCGCCTGGCTCGCGCAACCAAGCGATGCTGCCTAAGGTCCACGTGGACCCGGTGGCGTCGCGCGGCTTGCGCGACCAAGCGACACCGCTTTAGGTCGTGCGGACCTCAGGTGGCGTCGCTGGCGCGCACGAGCCGGGCAACGCCGCCTGAGGTCAAGACTTGAGGCCGCCAGATCTGGCTGTTGGACGGCTAGATTTGGCATCTGCGACCTCCGGTAGCTAGATCTGGCGATCCGACGGCCAGATCGGCATCTGCGACCTCCGGTAGCTAGATCCGGCGATCCGACGGCGAGATCTCGGTTGTCCGGCCCGGTTCTTGGCGATCAGCCAACGATTGGTTGATCGCTGGAATTTGATTTTCAAACTTTAAAAAAAAAAAAAAATAGCAAAAGCCAATTACAAATATAAATTTTGTCAAACGGTGTTTATGTTAAGTTACCTTTCAATACTATAATTTACACCGTCAATACTATAATTTACCAAACGGTGTAACATTTATGAGAACCCATTTACCTCAAAAGTATTTGCATTCGCCCAATGGCATTTCTCCAAAGCCGAACCAAACGAACCCTTATAACTTTTGAAATGTTGTATTTGTTCAAATGTTAGTTTTTAGAAGTTATAAAATTCAGAAGAAAAAAATTATTATTTAATATTATTTTTTATAATACAAATTTTCACTATGTCTTTCGAGAAAGCATCTATTTACAATGCAACCTTTCCCAAAGCATCTACTCTTATAGACTGATATAAATTTGTCATTTTCTTGTTGATTTTTCTTTCTCAAAGTACAGCTTTAGTTTTTAATTATTTCATTCTGAGAGTTTTTGGAGAAATACCAGAATTATTATTTTGTATTCTTATTGAGACTTTATTGTATCTTGAAGTATTTTTACCATTATTCATTAGCAATGTTGTTGTGGGGTCAATAATTCTTTAAAGACAAGTGTCGATTTGCGTCTTAAAGTCTAATTCCGTTATTTCCCAATTGATTTTTTTTACCAAAATTCTAATTATTATAATTAGAGGCCCTTAATGGACCCATATGTGAGCTGGCCCAACTTCTGCTGAACCCAAAGTTCTTGGTAGGCTAGACAAATCCCAAGGCCTGCCTTGGACCGGTGTCTTTTAATTAATCTGTCTCATTATCTATGCTTTTTTTTTTGGGTCAATAGAAGAAATAAACATATGCTCACTCGAATCCTTGAATTCATTCGTCGATTTGCAGGGGAGAAAGTTACTGAGACTAAAGCAAAGAAAAAAGTGATATAATCATATCATGTTGAATGGTAGACAAGGGCCATGACATAGATGAAGCTTTGTGTGAGTAATGTTAAGTGATTTATTAAGCATATTGTGAAATTGGTTTATAAAGGGTAATGACAATTACACAGGTGTCATGATCTTGACATGAAAACGATTGTTTGAAAGTGCATACATCTTCCCCCTCCATATTTGCGATCATGCTGTGTGTACAATTTAATAGTGCTGCCAATCAAAGAAGTGTTAAATTATGTTTCGAATATGAGTTCATAAAGAAAAAAATCGTAAGATAATTACGGCGTGAAGCCCGAGAACTCCAAGGTTCACACTTGATCTCGGCTTGGGCTCATCCTGATCGGTGGCCACCGTCAGCCCCCGGCAATTGAGCGGGTAGCGATGTGGAGGTGGTGGGAGAGAGAGAGAGAGAGGTGGGGGAGAGCGGCTGCTGTGTACTGCGGTCGAGGACCTCGACACTCAAAATCAAAACAACTTTGATCGTAAAAAAATAAAAAGAAGACAAAAAGCAAAAGCAGGCAATACTCAACGAAGGGCGGGGAGAGTCTCCTCGTCACGTTTTAGCTCTTTGTGCGAAACGTCCATTTCCATTCGCCCTGCTCCGGGCATATATTCTTGAACATCCATTAAACTGAGGCCAAGTTGCTCGCCTAAACGTCACCGAAAAATCCAAATAAAAAAGGACAAATCCAAAAGAAAAACTATAAACTCGTTCCGTACTCGACTTGATTTTCTGCATAAACCTTCCATACACATCTCAACATATATCGTCAAAGACCTCGTAACCCAAAGCGTCCAAACATACCTTAGAGGAGACAACGCCTTTTGCCACCGCATACCTCCGGCGCCGTCGAATGGCATTGGAGATCGAATACGAGCCGCCGCTCCAGCCGGTGATTGACCCTTCCCGCGCGAGGACCCCCGAGCACCACCTCATCCCCGTCGTCAAGACGTTGAAGTCGTCCATCCTGACCCGGCTCCACGCCGGCTACTTCCGCATCAGCCTCTCCCTCGCGAGCCAGGCCTTGCTGTGGAAGATCCTCCGCCGCCCGTCGCCGACGCCCGACGACTCTCTGCCCCTCGAGCATCTCTCCCATGTGATCCCTCACATGACGTTCATGATCTTCTGGGGCTTCGCCCTCCTGGTCCAGATCTCCCTCTCGTTCCTCTATATTCTCCGGTGTTTCTTTCACTTTGGCCTGGTGAGGGAGGAGTTCCAGCACCACGTCGGAGTGAACTACCTGTTCGCGCCGTGGATAGCGTGCCTCGTGCTGCTCCAGGCGGCCGACTTCACGCCGGACCTGCCGAAGACGACGTTGTACCTCGTCCTCTGGTGGGCCTTTGCGGTCCCCGTGATCCTGCTCGACCTAAAGGTCTACGGGCAGTGGTTCACGACCGAGAGGCGGTTCCTCTCGATGGTGGCCAACCCGACGAGCCAGCTCTCGGTGGTGGGGAACCTGGTGGGCGCGCGAGCCGCGGCCGAGATGGGGTGGCGCGAGACCGCTGTCTGTATGTTCTCGCTTGGGATGGCGCATTACCTGGTGCTGTTCGTCACTTTGTACCAGCGGTTGTCCGGCGGGGAAAAGCTGCCGGCGATGCTGAGGCCGGTCTTCTTCCTGTTCTTCGCCGCGCCGAGCAAGGCGAGCGTCGCCTGGAAGTCCATCGCCGGAGAGTTCGACATCGGGTCGAAGATGCTCTTCTTCCTCTCCCTCTTTCTGTTCACCTCTCTGGTAATCAACACTTACCTTCCCTTCATCTCTCTAGTTGATACGCATCACTTTTCATGCTGCTGCAGCAACAGGCTCATTTGCAACCAATCAAAGTACAGAAAAATCTGTGCAGGGTTGCTGATCTCTCGAGTTTCGATGTAGTAGGTGTCCTGGTACATCTTCAATCGACTAGTATCATGACTAAGCTTTGAAGAGGTGATCTGGCGAAAGTTCTCCCAAACCATTTCTCCAAAATACTTATAACTTGGTAGATTACAATAATAGATTGTACCATGACAACTAACTTTTCTAATCCATCAAATTTTTAATAGACAAATGGAAGGCATAAGTAAAAAACGAAAGGGAGCTGTCCTTTAGAATGAGAGAATCGGGTATCGATTCAGGGACCGAAATCATGCCGACCCATCATTAGATAAAGTCTAAATATTTACCCAAAATCTTCCAGGTTATAGTAGAAGATGCTTATGCAAGCAAATTTTTCCCGAAAATTGAAGTGGTGCACATTTGATGTTGAAGTGGACAAATTTAGTCATCGAGCTCAACCAATCTCTCCTTTCTTTGGACGAGGAAATTTCATAACTTGGAGTGACTAGGAAAACATGTGGTTTATGTTTTTCTATGATGTTTCTTTAGCAACCTTTTCTTTCCACTCTCTCTTGTTCTCTTCATGATATTCGTCCGTGGAAATTGTGTACCGGGAAATTGGCTCTCTCTATTGTATGGATCGTACCATAGTTTAAGGTTCTAAAATGTCAAGCCCACTCAAGAAAAACATTCAATAAACTAATATATTCCCCTCGATTAAGGCAACTGGGTTACGCAACTTTCTTGCGTGACTTTTGACCCCAATTACAAAATACTCATCCTTTATTAATTTATACCTCCAAAATCTTTAATATAAACAGCTTCCGCCAGCTGCTTTTGAAAGAGATGACGCAATATCGGGTATGACCAATAAATTAGGGTTTCAGTTGACATGCGTTCTTTAATCTTGGGTAAATTGTTCTAAATTATTGAACTAAGTTTGTCTTGTGGTGGTGTCGAAACAGGCATGCAGACCGGCGCTCTTCAAGAAGTCGATGAGGAAATTCAACGTCGCGTGGTGGGCGTACTCGTTCCCGCTGACCTTCCTCGCCTTGGCGTCGTCGGAGTATGCACAGGAGGTGAAGGGTCCGATTGCCTCGGGGCTCATGATCGTGCTGTCGGCGCTCTCGTCCCTGGTCCTCCTCGGCCTGATCCTGCTCACCATGCTCAACACTGAACGGCTCTTCCGCGAGGCCGACCCGATCCTGCGTTTTGACAAGGGGAAGAGAGCGAGGAACTAGTCGCAGATGGTTTTTCCAGTCTGTAACTTATGACTAAGGGGGGGTTAAGGAAGAGTATACATGTATGTCGCGACGGGTTTGTATCTTTAGGTCATTCACGGAGCAACCGCTGTGCTTAGTGCACATGCTCTTCATACCCAGGGACATTTTATTAGTGTATTTGTGCGATTTTGGAGACCATTGTCGATTGATCTAAAAGCTTAAACTTTAAAATGACTGTGATTTATAATTTAAATGTTCTCTCTCTCTCTCTCTCCCCGTGCGCTCGAGTGTGTGTAGTATGAGATGATCTGAGTACACCTTGAACTTGGGCTGAGGAAACTCGCTTCTTCTACGTTCAGCATCTTTAATTTCTTGATACAAATCTTTGATAGATAGGAGAGATTCAAACGTATCGGTTGATCCACGAAAAGATTACCTAAAAGGAAAGTAGCCAAATTCTAAGGGATGCAATTCCAGCTTCTTCCCTTAAAATTAAAGCAACATCGTTTTGATTGTTAATAGATTTGTTGATCACTCAAAAACTCTGTAAAGCTGAGTCTTTGTTTAATTTGGCCTTCAAGAATTTTAGAAGTCATTCATTCATGATGTTAAAGTACCCCACATCATCGCTTGTTTATGGAGATTGTGTGCTCCTAGATACATTTGGCTTGCCTCGCCTCATGAGCTTATGCTTTGGGTTGGACATTCTAAAGTGGTATAACAACCAGGTTCCGCCTTACTTTATTTCGCATACGCCACCCCCTATTTGTCAAATCCTCTCCTACTTTGGCTCCTATATGAGAGAGGCGTTAAAGTATCCCACATCACTTATCTATAAGGTTTATATATATATATATATACATGCGGTCTTCTTCCACCTTGTTTTGATTGGACATTCTAATAGAGACTAAATTTTGATAACTATCTATCACACGATATGACAAAATGAGTTCAAAAAACATCTTTCATCATCATGGAAGTGACATTGGCTATATAGATGCCATCGGTAATATGTAATAAATTGAGCTAATAACTTCGTGTTTAGGTCAAGCTCCTAATCAATACTTGGGCATGTAACCTAACTACAAATGAATAGGTTCATGTCTCTCTCTAATGCATAGTTTTTTTTTTTTTTTTTTTTTTTTTTTTTTTGGTGATTGAGGATCCACTGGGCCCCCTTTTGCTTACGCTATTCGGGGTCCCACAGTCCTATAGTGCCCGAACGGTACCTGGGCCGAACAACTATACCTCGGGGGAGATTAGCACGGGACCCCACCACCATGGCCCCCTACTTACAATGCTATCAATTGCGGGTTTCGAACTCTCGACTTGAGTGATGAAGGAGAAACTTTTAACCAACGGAGTTGCCTTCATAACTACACATGGCAATATTCAAGCAATCTTCAATCGGTCTTTAATTAAATACGACGCATACTAAAATATCACAGCCTACGTGTGAAAAATCTTTTTGCAGAAGGAAACACTCAAGCCATTAACCTAACACAGCCAAACCTCTTATTCTTTACTAATAACTTCAGTTTTCAACTTCGCTTGTCAAAGAAAACTATATACGTTGTCTGAGAGCATGATCGCGACACACCCAGAGATTAAATACTCATAACATAATAAGCCTTCAAAGTTAATTTTTTTTTTTCTTTTTTAAACCCTCGAATTGTGGTCGTTACATGCAAATGGACGGCAAGGGAAAAACAAAACTGAGGGAGCGAGGGTGACGGAATGGAGAGGAAATGGATAAACAAGCAAGAGTTAGCAACACATAAAACTATGAGTGAATAATCCATTAGAAGATCGACGTGTTCCTCGGGAAAGTAGACTTTGATAAGACGGTGTCTTTGAACGGAGCTAAAGCTGATGTCCTTTCCCTTGTCTTTAATCATGCTTGAGAAGATAGCAGCACGGAATGGTTTCCGCTCATCTTGAATATTGCAACCGGCGTCAACAAGCTAACAGATAATGAATAGTGTGGAAGAGAGAATTGTGAAATTTCTATATATCTCAGTGTGTCTCTATTTACAAACTTTATTAATTATAAATTAATCAGAGATATATACAATCAATGGAGATATATGCATAATTTTGAGAGATATAAAGAATCAAAGGATATATCTCAATAATTTATAATATCCTCCCTCTCTTCATTTGTCTTTAATGACTATTCCTTCAAGAGGTTGGAGTGACTTCTCTAAGGCGTTCTTTTGGGTTTTGTAGAACGAACTCTAATCTACCAACACCTTCTCAAATGCACTTTTCTTGAGACAACTTTTAAATCCTTCTAATCTATCTCACATGATCCCTATGCCAAGAATCTGAGTTGCCAAGTTGCTGCTCTCATGTCCTTCATTTCAAACTCCTTTGACAATTGATGCTTCAATTTATTCATCTACCCCATGCTAGATCTTGCGGTGATCATATCATTCACATACAACAATCAAATAATATAGCAACCATTAGATTTCTTGAAGTAACAACAATAGTCTATTTCACATCTAGTGAACTCGTTATCGCACATAAATGTGTTGAATTTTTTTATAGCACCATCTACAAGCCTGTTATAAATCATATAGACTTTCATTCAACTTGCAAACGTAGTTCTATTTACCAAGAATTTGAAAACCTTCTGATTATACCATATATATATACCCTCCTCTAAGTCACCAAGGAGGAGTGCAATCTTCACATCGAACTGTTTTACAAATTTGGAGAAAAACTTTTACTAAAAATTTCCCCTTGTTTCCCTTGCTGCCATCAGTTTCTTCTTTGATCTTATACACCCACTTGTTCTACAATGCCATCTTTGCAAGTGTTATTTGGCACAACACCCAAGTTATATTCTTCATGGGTGAATCCAACTCATCATATATTGTTATTTTTACAAAATGCACAAACAAACAAGAGGAAGTAACCTTGGCTAATAGCTTGTGTTTAGGTCACCTCCACATCAATACTTGGCAGGGAAATGTCTATCTAGCCTCTCTAATCCATGGTTCTTAACTACAAATAACACTGCCCCACTTGCAACATTCTAGCAATGTCTAATCAGTCTCTGAATCCAACTCATCATATATTGTTATCTATACAAAATGCACAAACAAACAAGAGGAAGTAACCTTGGCTAATAGCTTGTGTTTAGGTCACCTCCACATCAATACTTGGCAGGGAAATGTCTATCTAGCGTCTCTAATCCATGGTTATTAACTACAAAAAACACTGCCCCACTTGCAACATTCTAGCAATGTCTAATCAGTCTTTGAATTAAATGGGGCATACACAAAAAAGTCATGTCTTGCGTATGAAAAATCTTTTTTAGAAGGATACACTGACAAATTTAACTTATCACGAGCAAGCCTTTTATACTTTACTAGTAAATTCAGTTTATAACTTCATTTGTCAATGATTACTGTATGTATAGTCAAAGAGTATGATCGCGAAACCTCTGCACATTTAATAGTCGTATTATAATAAACCCTTGAAAGTTTGGTCTCAGAAAAATATTCCATAAAATGGATGTCGTTGCGTGCAAAGTGACGATGAGGAAGAAAGAAACACTAAATTAAGGGAACGAGGGTGACGTCATGGAGAAGAAATGCACAAATAACGAGTTAATAATAAACTAATAGCAATAAAAAATATTGGCTTAATAGAAAATTAAAAGAGCAATGTAAGCCTAATATAAGTAGACTTTGTTGATATTGTCTTACTATGGAGCCAAAACTGATGTCCTTTTCAATTTTTTGTTTTTTTTCAAAAGATATGCTTGAGAAGATTGTACGCATCTAACTATTTTCCGTTCATCTTTAATATTACAACTGGCATCAACAAGCTAACAAAAAATTGTCATGTACTGTCACCCAATTAATAAGGAACAACTCTGGCATATTTTTTGCATCTAGGATTTACATATATAATAAATGAATCAACCGTAGGTCAAATGATTTCCTTCATAGGTGAGATCATAGGGCAATAAGAATGTTTTATCATGTTCAACCAACATAAGATTTGGGAAAGTGTACAAGTTTAGTTTTATAAAATCTAAATGAAATGCATGGCAAAAAATGTGTAATTAACATTTAACATTTTACAGAGGTTTCGTAAAAAGTAGGATCTCGACTCCCATCTTTCGTTATGTACCAGTCGTAATTGTCCATGAGAGGGATCTCTCTCTCTCTCTCTCTCTCTCTCTCTCTTTCTCAGCAATGAGAGACAAGGAGAGGGTTGTTTGAGTGATAAAATGTGAGTGCAAAGCTTTATGTTGGTGGTTTCAAGACTACCTGACTTCTTACCAAACAGAACACCAGCAGCAAAACATTAGCAAAAAGTGCGCACGCAGAGCTCTGAAAGAATTTTTTGTATTTGGGAAGCAATTAATAGCAAAAGTACTTTATGTTTGCCTAAAAAAAAAACTCGCTATATATGAGACATTTTATAATAGTCCAATATAATTATTTGACTACATATGGATTTTTGGTTATGTACATATGTCAATTGGTATTAATGTAGTCGCACGGCTTGATGTAAAGTGTTTTAATTGAGACTGATGATGGATATGGGAAGCTCCCCTCTATTGGGGATGAGAAACGTAAAAGAGAATAGTTAGAGAAGAAGGCAAGCAAATATTACGTGAAAAATCCTTCAAAATAAATAAGGGAAACTATAATGCTGTACTAGGTAATCTTTTAACTATTATATCAAGTTATAATTACAAGAGAAATCATATTAATATACAACAAGAGTTTAGGTTATAGAGTAATGGTGGAAATTATATGTATACTCTTTTAACAATTCTTTCATTTATCAGACTTCACAACTCCATCCATCTCCTACTTTGAATCTGATCTTCAAAATGGCAATAGTCTCCACTTGTCTTTATAACCAAATTGTCCTAGTGTGGTGGCACCTCCTCATCACTAACCTTGGAGACAATGTAATGTACAACCTCAGTTCTCAGTTATGACACCCTTGGCTAACAGATCTGCAATATTTTTTGTACAAAGAATCTTTTTCAATCACAACGTGTTATCATCCACCAGCTCAAAGATATAAAGATACTTCAACTAAAAGTTTTTTTTCCTTGAGTGAAGTACTGCAATCTTTGCGAGACAAGTAGCATCCTGACTATCAATGAAAGGACCACTACTATCATGCTTCTTCCCTATCTCCTTTAGAAAATTCTTCAACCAAATGATCTTATTGCCAGCTTTAGATATATCAATGTACTATGCTTTAGTGGTTGAGAATGACACATACTTCTGATGTCTGGAGTTCCAATTGACTGCAATTGTCACGCCCCAAAACCCTGAGCGCGCGAACAACCCACCATGGTCATGCAAATGCGACATTCCCATGTAGTGTCGCTAACCCCATTTATTTTATATGCGCATGAGGAACGTATTATAAAACTCCTGACAAGACTTACGGGATAGGAAAGCAGGAAACCAACTCATTCACATCCAAACATACTTTCATAGATATTCACACTAGAGTTTACATACATAAAAAATGATTAGTCTACAAAAAGATCAGTCCATCAAAAGAAGGAACAGTCCCATGACTACTAGTCGGACTCGTTCGTCGATCCCACTTATGACTGATCAACTTCCAAGATGACGGGTCCTCCACCCCACCATCGCGAGGGTCAACTACGCCCTCACCTAGGATGGCCTCCACAACAACAAGTGGAATATCAAAACTCCTCAGAGGACCAATCCTAAAACCATTGATTCCAAAGCAGAACCACGCTTTAGAATCGATGAGGCACCCTAACGAGCATGTCCTCTTCGATCCAGACCGTGGTCCTCACAAGCTCATAGATCCAATGACTTCCAGGATCAGAATAACTATGCACCTGCTCGATAATCTGCACATAAATAACATATCGCTCCGGGGGTATCGCCATCTACAGTCTTGAAATATTTGGCCCGCAGTGGGGTGAGACATTTTCTCAGCAAGTTTACCCCCTAAACCCCTATTAGAAAGAAAATACATATAAGGGTGGCCTAGTCACATCACACAGAAGACTTACCTCGCCTTATTTTCTTCCTGCAGGTTAGTACAGTTCGTATCACTCAACCACAGGTAGTAATAAGAACTTAAATAATTGGAGTGCAATCACTTTCACATAATCAACAACCACAACATGCGATCCAACTTTTATTCACTACCACACATGAACATAGCCTACTCGTAATTTAGCTATCTACTGGCGTTTAGCTAGGCATCGTCTCCCCACCTTGGAGCATAGCTTCGTCATTACGTCGACGGCATTCCCGAAGGAGCATGAGCCCAGAATCTACTGTCACCTGCATCCATTATATGGGGCATCCCATATAGGGGCAAGTCCAGCTCAACAGCTCAGGACAATTTCCTATTAATTAATACACAATAAATTCATACTCGGCCCATGACACTTTGCATTTCACTCAATACTTTTATTTAAAATAGTTATCCCGGCCTCTTTTCTTCATATTAAAAATGTTCAAGAAATTATTCACGTGAGTGGGGACATGTTAATTTTGAACTAGAAAACTAATATCTTACTTTTTCAAATCCCACCATTTAATATAATCCTTAAAATCCAATTTTGGTATCAAAACTCGACACTTAGGATCTTGAATAAAGTCCATATATTTCACAATCAACACTCAATTTGCAATATTCAACCATCAAATTCATAATCTGAATACATAGTAGCGATTAGTGCAAAATTCTGATAATTTAAGATCCCGGAATAACTTTTGGAAGTAATAAATAATTAAATTTATTCCAAAAATTAATTAAATAATTAAATAAATTCGAAATAATTAAATAATCTAAAATAATCAATTAAGGTCTAAACAAGATTATACTAATCTAAACCTCTACTCAGCCTTAATTAATTATACACTCACCCCTTAATCTAATCCACATTTAACTAAATTAAATTAACCACCTAAGCTTACTCAGCTTAAACTAAGCTCCCAATAAGCATCATTAACCCTCTAATCAAGGTTTAGAAGCTAAACTCACCAGAATCGCTTTCTGATGAGTTCCTGGTGAAGACAATGGCGAGCTGTCGATAAACCTCAATGTGGCGACACCAAGAGAGAACTGGAAGGTACCTAAAATGGGCCTTGAAGATTGAAACTTGTTGGAACTTCTAGCTACTGATCTTGGCCGGAGGAGAGCTGTTCGGCGGCTGGTTGGGCGGAGGAGGACCGGCGGGGCAGCGGCTTGCATGGGCTTTCGGCAAGCTAGACGGTGGCGCGCGGCGGCTTGGCAACGGTGAGCAGCGGCTAGACGACGGCTCGGACGGTCGGACAAAGGCAGGGTAGTAGCAGATGCGGGCTGGTTTCAGTTGGCTTGCGGTGGCTCTCCAGCAAGCTGGAAGACCACCACGTCGGTGATGGAGGCTCTAATGATGGTTGGCAACCAAAAGCAGCGACAGATAGCGGTGCTAGAGAGTCGGGGTCGCACAAGCAGTGATTGAGCGGCGAGTTGGCGAGCGGAGCAATTCGCGCAGACAAGTGGAGCGGTGAGCGCGAACGAGCGGTGACGGCGAGGGACTTTGGCGGGTGTGCGAGCGACTGGTCGAGCGAGCGGATGGGCAGCCAAAGCTCTAGTTCCCACGGCTTCTCTCTCTCCTCCCCAACTCCCAAGAAAATCCTTGAATCAAGGAAGGAGATGAAGTTTGATGTAAGGGCCCCTTTATAAGGGCCAATGGGCTTCTTCCACTTGTCTAAGGCCCCTCCAACTTGGCCCCATCATGACCTCACATGACATCATCATCCACTCACCTCCAATCTTCCTCTACAATCTTCCAATGGGTCCATTTTGCCTCATCCCCCATGGCATATGAATTTCACATTTTATACATCAAATTCTTTCAATTTCATTCAATCCCCTTCCAATTGAGCCAAATTGAAGTCCATAAATTTATCCAATATCACCACACTTCAATTCACATTTTTCCTTGACCATAGAACCATCTTGGATCCTAAAAGTATGACCAAAAGCGGACCTACCAAATTTCCCGAACCAAAATAACCATACTTTGATTTTTCGCCGAAAAACTTAGTTTGCAGAAAAATCTTCTGAAGATGAGTCAATGTTCCTAAAATGATTTGTGACACGACAAGACTTCCGATTTTCGAATTTGGTTTCAATTTCACGGTTAATTTCACTTTGGCGAGATCCTAACATGTCATAATCTAATGAGTAGCTTTTAGGAATTTTTGTGCATTTGACCTATGGTTGATCATTTTCAAGTCACAATATACATCTTTGACACATTGGCGACTCTCAGTTGTCGTGAGAATTTGAAGGTTTCAAATATGAACACAGGGTACCAAATTGACAAAAAGATCGATCTAGTGCCGATTGACAAGAATTGTGTGATCTGATGGAATCACCTACACTCGACCACATGCCCTTGTCGAGTCGACCTGTCTCTAGTCATTAATCGATTTTTAACTGTGTTGTAATGATCCTTGCAGATTAGCTCGGTTGAAAAGTCCTTTCTTGGTCAAATTCTCGAGTCTGGTGCGTTAGAATCCCTTAATGGCTTCACCTGATAGACTGGTTTGCTCGTGAGTGGCCAACTCAGAGAAAAGAACTAGATGCACGAAGATGAAATGCCCGTCTCATTTTACTGAAAATAGAATTGGAAAATCGGGATGTCACAACTCTTCCCATTTTATAAAAATTTTGTCCTCGAAATTTAAACCTTTACAAATCTTAAGCAAAAAGGTGGGGGTACAGTTGTCTCATTGATTCTTCGGTTTCCCAAGTTGCTCCTTCAGTGCCGTGGTGTTACTAGACTATTTTGACCAACGGGATGGTCTTGGTGCGCAGAACCTACTCCTTGTGATCCACAATCTGAACTGGGCTTTCAATGTACGACACGCTGTCGTCCACTTCTAATTCCTCAAAATTTAAAACGCGTGTCGAGTCAGGTTCATATTTCCTTAACATCGACACAAAACAAAAAAGAACAAAAAATGTTATTTAGGTTATATAGATTTCATAATGTGCATACCATATGTTGCGCTTTAATTAGTGGGTCGTAGGTTAATGCTTTAATATTCCCATCGTGTAGTTGTTTTTTAATTAAAAAAAAAGCCAAAGATTAGTATTGAATCATTATGTTATTTTTTAATAAGAATTATTAAGTCATTTTTAAAAAAAAGAATAAAACACAAAAGTCATTTATTTAGTTAATAGGTTAGTTCATAATTAATCCCATTTCATGTCATCATTGTTAGTGCAGGTTGCATATGTGTAATAAAAAATCATTAAAAAATCATAAAAAGAACATGCATATAGAATTACTACGTCATACATCCCATATCATATAGCACATGCATATTTAGGGTTATGTAAATTAGATTGCACACATATTGTAATGATTTAAATTATGTCACATGAATTGCATCTCATATGTCATTAAAGTAAACCTCATGCATATCAAATTTAGATTAAGGTTGCATATAATTAACATTTCTTTTTAAAAAGAAAAAGAAAAGTTAGGTGTCATGTCATTTAGAAATCATGTTTAAGGCATGCATTTTGATTAGCATTTTCATAAGTTTTTTCTTTAGAGAGTGGACCTTAATCAAGTTGTAGTTTATAATTTCTTACAATTTATCACTTCAATTGATTGAATTGATTGTGCACTTGCATGACCACCCCTTTGCATGTTAGTAGCTTAGGTTAAAATTAATCAAGACTGCCTGCAAAATATTTTTTAAAATAAAATGACAAGGTACCGAAAGGGCGTTAGATTTTTCTAGTGTAACCATGTCCCCGGACCTATTGAATCTCTGGTTCGCAAAAGTAAAGTATTCTCCCATACTTTACTTGGGTTTCTAACCAACCTTAATTGGTTAGTGGCGGCTTCAAATTGAGTATAATTGCATGTTTAAATGAGTTAATTTCTTAGTATCAAGTCGCGATTGGTAGGACTTGGGAGGGACCGTGCCAAGTCTTCGGACTTAGTAATCCAATAGCCTTCTTTGAGTAATTCACCATCGGGAAGGTCGCGATAGCTTGGTGACTCCACTGGGGACAGAGTAAAAACTCATAGTGGACATAGGCCTGTTTCTTCTTTTTTTTTTAAATATTTTGTTTGGCAGCATGGAAACAAGGTATGCTCCTAACATGAAGTGTTAAATGTTTTTACAGAAAGGAAGTATAAGGGGAGTAGTGCTTACTGACTCTTTGTTTTGTAGGAATGTGTTGGAATTGAATGTTTTTCTTATCATTGAAGTGTTGCTTGCATTATAAATTGTTGTGCATGATTTTCAAATTGTTTTAGCACTACACATTGCACATACAACCTGCTGTCGGACCTGGACCGCATTTAAGGATTCTAGGATGGTGTTGAGAAATGAACCAACCTTGAACGCGAGACCACGATGTAAATGTTGCCTTTCTCAACCCCAAAATTTTTTTTCTTGGTGCCAAAATGTTTATCCTTGTCCACGAGACTGTGTGATCATGGGATTTTCCTTTTGACCGAGCCAGAGTTAAGAGGACCCGACATTTGTACGCGAGACTGCGACTAGTCGGCCCATCCTCTTGGCTCTAACTTGTTAAGCCTTGTAGTTTAGGTGTTAAGCCTCACATCTCATGTGCCTGTCTATGTGGTTGTCATTTTCCTTTGTAAAGTAAGTATTCTTACCTTATATTATGCAATCTATTTACTCTATCGCGCTTTCTTTTGGTCCATGACAAAAGGTCGATCGTGAGTTTTAATCTATATACAATGGGGGAGATCTGATGTTCAATTCATTCCAACTCCCAAGATTAAGCTCAGAGGGTGGTGGAACAAATTAAGTAAAGAAGGTCAGGATTATGTGGAGTTGATACTGGGACGGCTCATCCCCCTTTTGGATATTGGAGTCCATAGTGGTGTTTTGCAAGCTATATCACACTTTTGGTGTCCCGAGACGGCTACATTTATTTTTGGTAAGAATGAGCTAATTCCAACACTGGAAGAGTATAGCATTATCATAGGAATGCCCCTTGAGAATGAGCTTGTTAGGCCACTTCTTGGTATGGAACCCACATCAATTTTATCTCAATTTCTAAGAATTAAAACTGATGAGGTTAAGAAAATTTTGAAAGCTAATTGTAATGCATGCCCTTTCTCCTTTTTGGTTCATCATTTTTTAAATCAATCTTCAATGCGCCAAAAGGGTAGGATATCCATCTTAGCATTCTTTGGACTTATAATATTTCCTTATCGAAGAAATGCTATTGATCCTTCGATTGCATGGGTGGTTAGACAAGTATGTGTTGGCATGAACTTTATAAACATGATCTTAGCTAAGACATTTTTATCCCTCAACCGTTTTAAAAAAAATGGAGAAAAAATTATGAATGTCTCTCCTGAACTTTTACAAATTTGGTTTCTTTCTCACATGAAGGAGTTTGATCATTTCATGTGTCGAGGCGAAATTGATGATTCTAGTTACCCAATAAAAAGATTTTCAATCTTAGAGAAAAAAGTATATCGGAAAATCATTTTCCGATTGGGTGACTTTTCTTAAAGATTCAGATCTCAAGGGCTTTCTATGGTATGCTAAATGGTTCCATGTTAGCGTGGCTCATTTCTCTCACAAGACAAATAATCCAATTCCACTTATGGGAATTACTGGTGCAACATCTTACAATCACTATAGAGTGGTTTGCCAGTATCGAGTGCTCCAAGATATCCCACCTCCTCTCCGAGTGGATTTGTTTCAAGCCCGCTTCGTGCACAAGGATCACAAATACCTCGATGAGATCAAGCATCTTGAAAATGCATGGAAGGAATGCCATCCGGAAAAGATAGTGGTGCCTAGAAGATTGAAAGGAAAAGATAGGGTTTTTCATGCCTCGGATTATTATATCCACCATCATGAGATCCCTCAAGCTCTACTTCCCGTGATACCTGAACTGACCATGAAGCCCACTCGTAAAGCACAAATTGAACGTCTTGAAGAAAAGGTGGAAAGGAAGATGGCTCGAATCTCTGAGTTGGTTCGGCAGAACAAGAAGCTTCGAAAGACTGTGATCTCCCAATTGTATATGGAAAAGTGGAAAAGTGTTGCTAGATTTAGGAGTTTAATTCTGGCTTTAGGGTGTTATTTCAATTTCTTAGATTGATGTTTTAGGAATTTAATTTCCTAGGGAGTTATTTTAACGTTTTAAGTTGATGTCTTTGGAATTTGATTTCACTTAATAAAATAAACGATTGACCGTTGTCATGGATCAATCTCATTTGTTATCATGCTTACTATATTTTTTTACATTGATAGGTAACAACACGGCTCACCCAAAATCGCCAATCCGTACTTGTTCTAAGGCAACAATGGCTGATAACACCGAACAAATGCGTCTTGCTGAACAAGCTCGCGTCGATGTGTCACGCCCCAAACCCCAAGATACGCGCACATCCCACTGGGGTCAATCAAATATGCGACATCCCAGGATATGCCGCCGACCCATTCATTTATTTACGCATGCGGAAGCGAAACAAATCCCCTGACAACATTTAACTTGAGATAGAAAAGCAGCCAATCAATCACAATACCAAATACTCATTTACAAACACAAATGGTTTAAATACAACACTGGATTGTCTACAAAATAGACCGGCTCGACAAAAGGGGAACTATCCTAAAACCAACTAGCAGGACACGTTCTCCAATCCCTTATGACTTCACCTCTGCAACTCCTCAAGGCCAACTAAGGCTATCTAGCCGCTCCGTCCACTAGGGACCTGAAATTGAAATCCCCAAACCGGGATGAGACAATGTCTCAGTAAGTTCAACCCCCTAAACCCCTATTAGAAAGAAAATACACCCCGGGTGACCTAGCCACATCACACAAAAGACTTACCTCGCATTAGCCTTCATCTGCAGGTTAGCACAATTTATATAATTCAACCACGTGCAATTATAATAACCAAACAACCATGGCACAATCACATTATCATAACAATTCAACCACTTGGATCGTCTCAGCGATCAATCAACTCAGCCGATTACATGTCATTCTAGCAAATCAATCACTGCTCTTAATCACGGCCCTATAGGAAGGTTTAACAACCAGTGGCAATCACGGCCCCACTCAAAATTAGAATTAGTGGCATCAAGACAACCTTTAAAAGGTGGTAGATCTCGGCCCGATGGGCACGACCTCTAATAGGTGGTAATTCACGACCCCACTGGGCGCGACCTTTATCAGGTGGCAACTCACGGCCCCACTGGGCGCGACCTTTATCAGGTGGCAATTAACGGCCCCACTGGGCACGGCCTCTAATAGGTGGTTAATCACAGCCAATCTCCCATAAATTTCGACACTTGAGACTTTATAAAAAGAATCCCTATTTATCACAATCACACTCCATTTGCCACAATCAATCATCAAATTCAAATTCTAAATACATAGCAGCGATTGGCACGAAATTCTGAGAGTTTAGGGTCCTAACAAAATTTTCGGAAATTTAATAAATAATTAAATTTATTCCGAAAATAATTAAATAATAATATCCATATTTTTCACGGTCAACACTCAATTTATAATATCCAATCATCAATTTCAAAATCTGACTATACAGCAGCGATCGGCATAAATTCTGAGCAATCGGGGTCAAAATAATTTTTCCATTTTTTAATAAATAATAATATTTTAATAATTTCGGAATATAATATAATATTATAAATTCCAGAATTCGAAATCATTAAATAATTCAAAAATAAAACCCTATTATGTCACATCAAGGCTTTATATTAAAATAAACATACTTAACTTTAAACTAAACACACTTTAACTTAATTAAACATCCTAATCTAATCCTCAACCAAATAAACTAATCTAATCACCTAAACTTACTTAACTTAGACTAAGCATACTTAGGGCATCATTAACTGTCTAATCGAGATTTAGTGAGCTAAACTCACCGGATTAACGAGCTGAGCGGACCAAAACGACGAGGACGACGCGATGATCGACTTTCCTCAAGGCGGGCCGAGCATCCGGGCTCGGGAAGGCGGCCGAAACAAGCCAAGAAGGGGTTGAGAAACCCATTTTTGCAGTTGCTGGTTGCGGCTAGAAGAGGGCTGTTCGGCGGCGGTTTAAGCGCGGGGAACGGTGGAGAAGTGGCGGCTGCAGCTTGGCGGGCAAGGCGGTGGCTCCGGCGGGACTGCCGGCGACCCTAGTGACGGCGACGGCGGCTGAACAGAGGGGATGGAGCTCGAGGTCGGGCGAGCAAGGCGGAGCGGCGTGCGGGCACGTGGGCTTCGCGCGGATAACGGCGGCGACGGCAAGCTTCGGCGACGGGCATGCGGGCGGCCGGCGACGGCTCTGGCGACGTGCGGCAACAGCCATGGCTGCTCGGTTCCTTCCTCCATTTTCTGGTCTTCGCACAGCAAAGATGGAGAGGGAAACCAACGGGAAAGGGAGAGAAGAAGAAGAGAGAAGGAGGAGAGAGAGAGAGATGGGACCATTCCCTTTTCTTTTCCTTTTTCTTTAATCCCACAAAAATGGCCCACCATGACCTCATGGATGATGTCATACTCCACTCACTCAAAACTCCCACAACCTTATTCCAATGGGTTCAATTCCATTTTTCCGGGTCCAAATTTTGTACATCTAATTTCTTCAATTCTCATCAATTATCTTCCAATTGAATCAAATTGAAGTCCATAAAATAAATTCAATGTCACCACACTTCAATTCACATCTTCACTTGTCCATAGAACCAACTTAAGTCCCAAAAGCGCGATCAAAGGTGGGCCTACTAATTTCTCGAGCCAAATTAGCCATTCTCTGATTTAATCGCTAAAAAATTCTGATTACATAAAAAATCTTCTGAAGGTGAGTCAATGATCCTGAAATGATTTGTGACATATCTAGACTTCCAATTTCTGAATTCGATCTCAATTCCACGGTTAATTTCACTTTGGCACGATACTAGCGCGACCCAACCTACCGGGTAGCCTTTAGAAATTTTCATGCATTTGACTTGTGGTTGATCATCTCAAGCCACAATGTACATCTTTGAAACATTGGCGACTTTCGGTTGTCGGGGTAATCTCAAGGTTTCAAATACGGACACAAGGTACCCAAACGACAAAAAAGCCAGTCTAGTGCCGATCGACAAGAATTGTGCGATCTTGTGGAATCACCCATACTCGATCACATGCCTCTGTCGAGTCGACCTATCTCCAGTCTCTAATCGATTTTTAACTGTGTCGTAATGACCCTTGCAGATTATCTCGGTCGAAAGATCGTTTCCTGGTCAAATTCTCGAGTCTGATGCATTAGAATTTCCTAACGGCTTCACCTGATAGACTAGTTTTCACATGAGTGGCCGACTCAAGGAAATGAACTATATGCGTGCCAACGAAATGCCCGTCTCAATTTATTGAAAATAGAATTGGAAAATCGGGATGTCACAACTCTTCCCCTCTTATAAAAATTTCATCCTCGAAATTTAAACCTTTACCAATTCTTAAACAAAAATGTGGGGTATAGTCGTCTCATCGAATCTTCTCTTTCCTGGGTTGCTCCTTCAGTACCAGTGCTGCCAGATCACTGCTATCTTGCCCAAACCACTTCGAATCCAAAATACTAAACACTTGCCCACTTAAAATTCCAAAAGTCTTCACTACAAAATCTACGAAGCTAAATTGGCAATTCTGAGTAGTCTCTAAACTGTCTTTGATAATTGCAACTAAATCACTGATTTCTGAACCAACTATGGACCTGCGATTTTCTAATCTTTGATCTCATCTCAACTAATTGAAGTCCTGAACACTCTGCTCTACACTGATTAAAAAGAAACTATCTGATTGATCTGCTGAAATTGGGAACCTCTGGTCAAGATCTGATATAACTCCGACACTGATCTCGGCAACTGCAATCACTGACTACTATACTGACCCTGGCCTATGATCTTTCTTTCCCTAACTTCATCTTAGCAATCGAAATTCCGCACTCTCTGCTATGCACTGCTTAAGAAAGAACCATCTGAAAGCTCTACCAACTTGGAACATCTTATCTAGATTTGAAATACAATTCATCCCCGACACTTCATGCAAATGATTTATATGATATACACACACTTCAATATACCTATTCTAATCGAGATCTTTTCGTGCTGCATTAAGGTGAGTTGACTCTGTTCATCTGTCGACCACAACCCCATAAGGAATCAATACTCTTCCCGACTGCTTAATACGCCCCCCCATAACATTCCATTCCCACACAGGACTCTCTCAAGTGCTTGAAAAAGCTTTCCTGGTTTACATTACCAAATTCTCACTTACTGATACATCCAACACTTACAACGTGTTCGGCGATATCTATCTTCATACCGATCTACCAATCCCGATGATGTAGATTCTGACTCATCTTCGCATTGTCTGGACGACTCTAAAATTGCTATGATGAACTTCCCATAAGATCTCTTCTTTAATCTCTGCATCGTCAATTACACACAATCGTCCTCAGAACCTTAGCATTCTGTCTTCAGAGATTGGAAACTCAACCTCTCTCTCATCTGCATTCTCTTATAGAGTCTTCTGAATTTCTAAATCTGTCCACTGAAGCGATTTGATTCTAATGATTTCGGCTCAATTATGAGGGTAGTCATAAGATTCAAAAGATGGCCTACCTTAGATTTGAAAACCAAATTTCAAACTTTCTCAAATAAGATCCAATCCTTGAGTACCAACTGTGCAACTAAAGTCTCTCGACTCAGTGCATCTACGACTTTGCTCACCTTTCTAAAGTGATATAAAATATCATAGTTATAATCCTTAATGAGTTCCATCTAGCGACGCTGTCTCATATTCAACTCCCGAGGTCTCAACTGACGGGACGCATATGCAACAACCCTATCTTGCTGCATCAACAAGCAACCAAATCCTTTAAACGACGCATCATTGCAGATCTCATAACTTTCAGGACCAGATGGAATGGTCAGCACAGGTGCGGTAGTCAGCTTCTGCTTAAGCTCTTGAAAACTACGCTCGCACTCATCTGTCCACACAAACTTTTCTTACTTCCTCAATAGTCGAATCAATTGCAACGCCGATGCTGAAAACCTTTCCATAAAACTTCTGTAATATCCTGCTAATTCCCAGAAACTTCCAATCTCTGTCACTGTAGTCAATATCGGCCAACTGATCGCTGCTTCAATCTTGGATGGGGTCTACGGAGATTCCTTCTCCTAAAATCACATGACCTAGGAACGCAACACGAGTCATCCAAAACTCGCATTTGCTAAGCTTATTGTAAAATCCAAGAGTACTCAAGGTCTGAAGTACCATCCTCAAACGTCTCTCGTGCCCCTCGGCACTTTTCGAACACACCAGGATAACTTCAATGAACACGATCACAACTGATTCGAGTGTCCTTAAACATTATGCTCATCAGACCCATATAAACAGCTGGGGTGTCCATTAAACCACACAGCATTACAGTGAACTCATGTATCGAGTGCGAGGTCTTAACTTCGGTATGTCTTTCTTCCTGATCCTCAACTGATGATACCCTGACCTCAAGTCGATCTTGAAGAATATCGATGTACAACCACAACGAACCACATTTCTCCTTCGTGAATAGAACTGGTGCTCCCCAAGGTTATGCATTGGAATGTATGAATCCCCTCTTCAACAATTCCTGTATTCGCACCTTCAGTTCCTTTAACTCAAATAACACCATTCGGTAAGGAGCCTTAGGGACTGGCTCTATTCCGAGTGCCAATTTAATCACGAACTCTATTTCTCTTTCTGACTGCAAACCTGACAATTCTCTAGAAAATACCTTAGAAAACTCATGTACCACGATTATGATCTCCATATTCGGCCCCTCAACTGACGCATCCACTTCAGTTGCCATGTAGATTCGGTAACCAACAACCATAACCAGGTCATCTTCAGTGACGAATAACAAGGATTGAAGTTCCTCTTCAACTTTCAGTGATTCAAAACTTTCGCTCGCTAGCTGAACAAACTGAATTATATCACTACTGCGATTCAAAACAGCAGAAAGCTCCTTGAGCCAAACTTTTTTATAAATGACTTCCAAGTCATACTTAAGCAAACCCCCGCAAGTACAACTATAGTCAGAGATTCACATTTCTATTACCTTATTACCACAACGAAAACCCTACAACCTTCACTGAAAATTCTGCTGCATTACTCTGATAAAAACATCTCAAAAACATTCTTCTTCTGATTGATGCATGGTCGATCCCTTCATGCTCCTCTAGCCATCCTAGTGGCATCCTCTTTGCAGTAACAGTGCTTACGCTCTCCTGAACTTACACGGACAGTTCCTAACCTAACGGCCGTGTTGGCCACATTCAAAGAATGTTCTTCATTTTACTCTGACACTGGGCTGACTCAAGCCTTTTTTTCCACAATCTCAGCATACAATTAGCGAGTCCCCTGCCTACTGTCAGGTAACGGCATGCGCTCTTTCTTGTACCAAAGGCCTATTCTAAAAACCCCACGATGTGTTCTATGGCGCACTCCTTTCAATCTGTCCCATCGGCTTTCCAAGACCGTTTCTGGCCTGGTAACTCTGATGGTCACACACAGAACAAGCATCCGTCTTACCAGGACACCGAGCTGATTCATGTCGGCTTCTATCAGCATAACACACTTCAATCTGATTCCTTGCTGACCTAACCATCCCACTTTTCCAGATGGACGGAATGGAATACTTTTCTACGATCAGACTTCTTCCTCAACTGATTTCCATCTCTACTAAATCTGAACCTTGACTTAGATACTGCGGCTTGATCCTCGATCACAACTCCATTAGGCCTCAACGGGCGCAACAACAATAGCGGTCACAACACCGGCAATAGTAGAAACAATGGCAACGGCGGCGGCTCGATCCCGAGCTTAATGACCCCACGAGCTTCCCAAGGAACACTAGCGCCTGAACGATCCCATCAAACCTAGGATCGCTCGATGCTGCTACACTCTAAGTACCGACTTGCGGCGGTACTCTCACACTCGCGCTGGTCAAAGCCTGCGCTCTACCTCAGGTACCGACTCTTGTCAGCGTCTTACCCTAAGGTATAGGTCCTATCGACCTCCTCCAAGGAGTTCTCCACTCCTGGTCACTCATCCTACTGGCTCTTTATCGATGCCTGTTTTCGATTCCAACAATAGGTTAGAATTTGAGTGACCCCACAAACAAGCTACCAAGCAGCTATCAATCACATGCATCAACATATTAAAAGCCTTTCATACTAACTATCCCATGACTCATTGCACCTTATCACTCCATACACAGACCATGCTTTGATACCACTTAAGCGGGGATGTCACGCCCCGAACCCCGAGATACGCGTGCATCCCACTAGGGTCAATCAAATATGCAACATCCCAGGATATGCCGCCGACCCATTCATTTATTTACGCATGCGGAAGCGAAACAAATCCCCGACAACATTTAACTTGGGATAGAAAAGCGGGCAATCAATCACAATACCAAATACTCATTTACAAACACAAAGGGTTTAAATACAACACTGGATTGTCTACAAAAAGACTAGCTCGAAAAAGGGGAACTATCCTAAAACCAACTACAAGTCGGACACGTTCTCCAATCCTTATGACTTCGCCTCTACAACTCCTCAGGCCAACCAAGGCTATCTAGCCGCTCCGTCCACCGGGGATCTGAAATTGAAATCCCCAAACCGGGATGAGACAATGTCTCAAAAAGAAAATACGCCCCGGGTGACCTAGCCACATCACACAGAAGACTTACCTCGCATTAGCCTTCATCTGCAGCTTAGCACAATTTATATAATTCAACCACGTGCAATTATGATAACCAAACAGCCATGACACAATAATCACATTATCAAAACAATTCAACCACTTGGATCGTCTCAGCGATCAATCGACTCAGCCGATTATATGTCATTCTAGCAAATTAATCACTGCTCTCAATCACGGCCCTATAGGAAGGTTTAACAACCAGTGGCAATCACGGCCCCACTCGGCACAACCTTTAAAAGGTGGTAGATCTCGGCCCCGATAGGCACGACCTTTAATAGGTGGTAATTCACGGCCCCACTGGGCGCGACCTTTATCAGGTGGCAACTCACGGCCCCACTGGGCGCGACCTTTAGCAGGTGACAATTCACGGCCCCACAGGGCGCGACCTTTATCAGGGGGCAATTCGGCCCCACTGGTCGCGACCTTTATTAGGTGGTAATACACGGCCCCACTGGGCACGACCTCTAATAGGTAATTAATCACAGCCAATCTCCCATAAATCTCGACACTTGAGACTTTATAAAAAGAATCCATATTTATCACAATCACACTCCATTAGCCACAATCAATCATCAAATTCAAATTCTAAATACACAGCAGCGATTGGCATGAAATTCTGAGAGTTTAGGGTCCTAACAAAATTTTCAAAAATTTAATAAATAATTAAATTTATTCCGAAAATAATTAAATAATAATCACGGTCTACACTCAATTTATAATATCCAATCATCAATTTCAAAATCTGACTATACAACAGCGATCGGCACGAAATTCGAGCAACCGGGATCAAAAATAATTTTTTTTATTTTTTTTTTTAATAAATAATAATATTTTAATAATTTCGGAATATAATATAATATTACAAATTCCAGAATTCGAAATCATTAAATAATTCAAAAATAAAACCCTATTATGTCACATCAAGGCTTTACATTAAAATAAACATACTTAACTTTAAACTAAATACACTTTAACTTAATTAAACATCCTAATCTAATCCTCAACCAAATAAACTAATCTAACCACCTAAACTTACTTAACTTAGACTAAGCACACTTAGGGCATCATTAATCATCTAATCGAGATTTAGGGAGCTAAACTCACCGGATTAACGAGCCGAGCGGACCAAAACGATGAGGACGACGCGAGGATCGACTTTCCTCAAGGCGGGCCGAGCATCCGGGCTCGGGAAGGCGGCCGAAACAAGCCAAGAAGGGGTTGAGAAACCCATTTTTGCAGCTGCTGGTTGCCGCTGGACGGAGGCTGTTTCGGCGGCGGTTCAAGCGCGGGGAACGGCGGAGAAGCGGCGGCTGCAGCTTGGCGGGCGAGGCGGTGGCTCCGGCGGGACTCCCGGCGACCCTAGCGACGGCGACGGCAGCTGGACAGAGGGGATGGAGCTCGAGGTCGGGCGAGCAAGGCGGAGCGGCGTGCGGGCGCGTGGACTTCGCGCGGATGATGGCGGCAACAACAAGCTTTAGCAACGGGCGTGCAGGCGGCTGGCAACGGCTCCGGCGACGTGCGGCAACAGCCATGGCTGCTCGGTTCCTTCCTCCATTTTCTGGTCTTCGCACAACAGAGATGGAGGGGGAAACCAACGGGAAAGGGAGAGGAAGAAGAGAGAAGAAGGAGAGAGAGAGAGAGAGAGAGATGGGACCATTCCCTTTTCTTTTCCTTTTTCTTTAATCCCACAAAAATGGCCCACCATGACCTCATGGATGATGTCATACTCCACTCACTCAAAACTCCCACAACCTTATTCCAATGGTTCAATTCCATTTTCCGTTGAGGTCCAATTTTTGTACATCCAATTTCTTCAATTCTCATCAATTCTCTTCCAATTGAATCAAATTAAAGTCCATAAAATAAATTCAATGTCACCACACTTCAATTCACATCTTCACTTGTCCATAGAACCAACTTAAGTCCCAAAAGCGCGATCAAAGGTGGGCATACTAATTTCTCGAGCCAAATTAGCTATTCTCTGATTTACTCGCTAAAAAATTCGGATTACATAAAAAATCTTTTGAAGGTGAGTCAATGATCCTGAAATGATTTATGACATATCTAAACTTCCAATTTCTGAATTTGATCTCAATTCCACGGTTAATTTCACTTTAGCACGATACTAGCGCGACCCAACCTACCGGGTAGCCTTTAGAAATTTTCATGCATTTGACTTGTGGTTGATCATCTCAAGCCACAATGTACATCTTTGAAACATTGGCGACTTTCGGTTGTCGGGGTAATCTCAAGGTTTCAAATACGGACACAAGGTACCCAATCGACAGAAAAGTCGGTCTAGTGCCGATCGACAAGAATTGTGCGATTTGGTGGAATCACCCACACCTGATCACATGCCTTTGTCGAGTCGACCTATCTCTGATCTCTAATCGATTTTTAATTGTGCTGTAATGAACCTTGCAAATTATCTCGGTTTAAAGATCGCTTCCTGGTCAAATTCTCGAGTCTGATGCATTAGAATTTCCTAACGGCTTCACCTGATAGACTAGTTTTCACATGAGTGGCCGACTCAAGGAAATGAACTATATGCGTGCCAACGAAATGCCCGTCTCAATTTATTAAAAATAGAATTGGAAAATCGAGATGTCACACGCTACCCTCGAATCAGAGATGAAGCAAGTCTTGAATATTCTTGAGCAGCTCTCTAAACAAATCGATTCTCTCCAAGCAAACACTACTCCGCTAGCTCCGCAAGTTGAAGTGGTGTTACCACAACATGCTCCCATGGCTGATCCAAGGGATAAAGGCAAGAATACAACCGCAGTCGAGCCATCAACCTCTGAGGATCCCTCCGAGGTTAAAATTACTAACGCGCCTTAAATTGTTGTTGATGATGAGGTACAACTGATACATTTGGATGTATCGAAAATTGAGCAAGAAAAACACATGGCAAAAATCGAGGAGAAACTCAAGTAGCTGCAGGATTCATTTAGCCAAGACCCAACTGATTTGTCCCATTATGTAAAAATCAAGATGCCAAAGAAGTTCAAAATGCCAAACTTTGAAAAGTATGATGGCACCTCTTGCCCAAAGATCCATCTACAGACTTATGTGTCAGGATGACCCAATATGTTGATAACATACCCTTGATGATTCAACAATTTCAAGCAAGCCTGATAGGACCGGCACTGCAATAGTACATTTTGAAGAAAAGTAATCTCCTAGAGACTTGGGAGGATTTGACTGGTGCCTTCTTCAAGCAATATAAGTATAACATTGTTGTCACTCCATCTCGAGAAGATTTACTTCGCACTGAGAAGAAGAGGATGGAATCTTTCAAGGCATATGTCAAGAGATGGAGGACCGTAGCTGCTCAAATTACTCCAGAGCCAACAGAAAAGGAGCTGATGGATTTGTTCATGAAGACACTCTTGCATGAGTATCGAAATCGAATGCTGGGTTCGACTACTTAGTCATTCAATTAGCTAATCCCTGTCGGCGAGCGAATTGAAATAGCATTGCGTGATGGAAGGACGTCTGATCAAACCAGCTCATATAGGAGAATCTCAACCAAGAAGGATAAGGAACCTGTAGTGGAGGTTAATGCAGTTTATGTTCAACCACCTCGCCCTACCCTAAACACCCAACAGGGGGGAGCACGACCATTCTTTAGCCAGCAGAAAAACTTTTCCAAGCGTTAATTTACGCCACTTCCTAAGCCTTTGTCCAAGATCTTGTCGACCCTTTAGAAGAAAGGATTACTCACTAAGGAACCTAAGCGATCTAATGCCGAGCGTTTCCCCAACTATGATCCGTCCAAGACATGTGCTTACCATATGAGGGAGGTAGGGCATTTTGTTGACGATTGCTATACGCTACGACACAAAATCCAAAATCTTTTGGATGCCAAGGTGGTCTCATTTCGCGATACACAGCCGAACATCCAGAATAACCCACTCCCTGACCACCCAGAAGCTGTGAATTGCATTTTCAGTTTTGATGTTGAGCCCATCATGTTTCAGATGATGCATGAGGAAGAAGGGGCGATCGATACCTGTGTTCAATACTCCAAGCCTCCAGATGCTAATATCGATGTCGAATGGGTAGAGGTAGACAAGCCGGTTGCAGACACCATTCGATCCACTGGGAAAGATGACACACTCGAAGGAATGACTGAATTATTCAAAGAGAATTTAGTGTTTGCCATCGACAAAGCTCGAGAGTAGGAAAATTTTAATTATTTGCACACTCCTCTATGCAGGAGTCTTTATTGCTTTTCATATTTGCATATTTGCATTTTCAATTCTAGGATTTCCCTTATTTCAACAATGTAATTTGTTTTTCATCCAATAAAATACATGGAGATTTTCATGTTTTAAGGGCATGTTAAAGTACACCAAACTAGCCCTATAATGAAATCCTACCAAAAGAAAAACGGCAAGGAGTTAATTCTGAAGGCTGGGCTTCTTCATGTTCCCTTGAAAAAAAAAAATTTCAAAATAAAATAATTTTCCAGCATGCATCTAATTTACCCTGTTTGTTTCTTTTAATTACCTGCTTTATGTTTCAGGTGCAACCCTGCGCACATTTAAGGAACCCCTATGAGCTCCCTTACAAAGAGGGGGCAAGACATGAACATCTAATAGTTTTGACTTTATGATTTGATGTGCAAGAATAGAGCATGGCCTTTTTCATCATAGAATGGCATTTTTCATCATAGAATGCTTTCACATGATATTGTGCAATTCATCAATTCCACTTGAAATTTATCAAAATGAACAATTCAGTGAAGGATGTCAAGATATTTGAACATGCTAAATGAGGCGTGAAAGGCAAGCGTTATCCCATACACAGTCCTTTGTTTGTACATTGTGAGGTGAGTATGATAACGTTTTGTGTTTCAAGGTGAAGAGTTTTCTTGCAAAAAGTACGACAATTAAAATGATGAGGGGCAGTTCATGTCCCTACTAGTGAACCTTTGTTTAACCCTTCTTTAAGCCTAAATACTTGAAGAATTTCTTTCATACTACCCCTGTCAAGGACCACCCCACATCGGGGCAAATAAAGGTAAGTTGACATTGAAGGAGAGGGAAATGGATAGAAATTTTCTTGCTCTCACTTGCATCAATCTTCAAGTTGTGCTATTACATTGAATTCATGTGGTAATTTAAATGCCTTGGGATGTTGAAGAGCATTTCTTTCGCTATCCTATACACCTATATCCTTTACATAGCCCACTTGAGCCTATAATTTCATTTCTTTAAACCCAGTTGGTGATCATCTCCCACACTGGGGCAAGATGAAAGACAATCATTCAAGTATCATGGTCTAAAATGCTGATGAAAGAAGACTGCATGAGTCCAAAGAAAGTAAGTGCAAAAAAATAAAGGGCATGAAAAAGCAGTGTGCCTAATAAAAGAAAGGCCAATGCCCAAAGAGAAAACTCAGACACTTGATGAAGTAAGTCGTATCCCTAACAAAGTGATACTAAAAAAACTCAAGTGTTGTTGCAATCAATGGAGTTGTGATATAAAGAAAATCTTCAAAGGTGGAAAAAGAAAACTTATGGTAATGTCAAGATGATCACCAACTCTGACCCCCCTAAACAGATTTTGAGGCGATGATCCTTTCATTTCTCAATCCATGAACCCAGCCTATGTTATGTCCCTTACAAAGTCTCTTCAGATTAAGGCACTTGAATTAACATGAGAGTTCACATGTTTTAAGCATTGCTCGAAGAAGTGCGAGCTAAATTATTTCTTTCTTATTTTGCAGGGTTCTTGACTTGTAAACCCGAAGATGATTACAGAATTGTTCTTTCAATTGTCTTGACTCAAAGAGTCCCTTTTGTTAAGCCATTGACCAAACCCACATTACAGTACCTATCAAAGACCTCTCAAATTGGTAAGGTCGTACCGCTTGCAAGAAAATTCGAAATCTTGTCGACAAGATGATGATAAGATAGAGTGATATATTCCCGCATCAATGGTCGGGACAAATAACCCCTCCTAAATGAGAGTAAGTGAAAAAGTCTTTCACACCAAAGGTGTCTCATTTAGTATGTTCAAGAGATTCACAACTAAGTGAAAATTGTCTTAATGATAATTTTTCCGGGTGGAAGTTTGAAAAAACCATCATGCATGGACCTTTAGTAAAAAAAAAATGAAATGAATTTTTCCTCAAAGACCAAAGGATTTGTCTTTGAAGCCCTGAGTTTGTTCAGTCATCTTTGAATACTTGATAAGAATTCCAAGTACCCATATTTTCAAATGTCTAGTATGAATTCCAGTTATTTGAACCTCTAAACGCTTGACGTGACTTCCAAGTATTTGTCTTTTCAAACATCTGATGTGATTTCTAGATGCTTAGTAAATATTTTCAAATGTCTAGTGTGAATTCCAGATATTTGAACCTTTAAAACGCTTGATGTGACTTCCAAGTGTTTGTCTTTTCAAACATCTGATGTGATTTCCAGATATTTAGTAAATGTTTGCAAATGTCAGACATAAAATCAGATTTTTTTAAAAAAATTTCAAGTACTTGATGTAATTTCCAAGTGCTTGGGATTTGATGAGAGTTCCAGATCCTTGAAGACTTTATTCTTTGAGCCTTTCAATTATCTGAAGGGAGTTCCAGATGTTTGTCAAGTCTTATAGGAATCATTTCACACCTAATAATACTTTTATGTATCTCCAGATAAGTACGATAGGTATGTGTTCTTCTTTGCATTTGCATTTCATTGGGCATGGACACGTTGAGATCTATGTTCCTGACCAAATCATTTTGCATAATTTAAATTCAGGTGTCATTTATCTTTGAAAGAAACCTCTATGAGCTTCCCTTCAAAGAGGGGTAGCCGTTGACACCTAATTTAAATTTAGCTTTTAGAAATAGAAGATAATATTTGATTATATGGAAATTTTGAAAAAATTTTGAATAAAAAAAAAATTCAACAGTCATGTCATTTTGGAATCACTTTTTTGTTGAAGAAGTTGAGTGAATATTGGGAAATCTTCAACAACTTCGAGTCTTTCCTCTATAAAAAGAGGGCGATGTTTCGGAACCAAAGGGGGTTCTCTTTGTCTTCATCGAAGGAAAAAAGAGTGCAAAAGTAAAAAGAAAGAAGAAAAGTGAGGAGACGTGAGGGGAGCTTCCCTAAAAAAAAAAAAAAAAAAAAAAGAAACAAAGAAGAAGAGAGAAAAGTCAAAAAGTGGAGAGAGGGAAGGGCTTCTCTTGGTTCGGCCAAAGGAAGAAAACACAGAAGGAAAAAGTCAAAAAAGGTGAAAGCAAAGGGAAGAGTCAGAGAGAAAGTGACGTGAGAGAGAGATAGGTGAGTGATGTAAAGGCAGAAAAAAAAAGGGGGGGTGGGGGAAGCACTGTTCATCTCCTTCACGGGCTATCTTCGCCGGCCACAGGCATCGCGCCGACCATCATTGCTCCGCCATTCCGCCTCTCCCTGCGCTGTCCGAAGTTCCGCCCTTCGCCATTGTGACTCACCTCCGTCAACCCGCGTCCTCTACCGGAGTCTCTGCACCATCTCCTCCCAAGCGCCAACCCTCAGCAGCTCGTTGCACTCACCGTCACCGCCTGGAGCCCACACCGCCATTGCGGCTCAGCCCGTGATCCACCGCTGCTGCTCACCGTCGAACAACGCCCTTGCGGGACATCCATCACGCAGTCCCCCCCCGCGACGCCTCTCGCCCACACCACCGCGCTACTCCCGAGCCTAAGCGACTTGCAACTCACCTCCACTGCTCGCCACAGCACCGCAAGCAACCCTGCTTCGCTGTGCTGGCCACTGACCTGCTGTTCATCCGCCAACCTGCAACGTCTGCTCCATTGCTCCACTCGAGCACCACTAGATCCCGATTGCTGCTGTTGCTGCTTCCCTCCCGACGTCGTCGTGCCTGACTGATCTGCTCCGCCGTCCGCAGTAGCCTAGATCAATCTCAATAGCCCGACCCTCTTGCACACGACGTTGCTGCTCTTCTGCTTGTTGCTGCACGGCCAAACAAAGCCACCTACTGCTTTCTCTGTTTTGCTGCAAGTTCAGTTATCGCCCGAACCTCGTTGGAGCTCCGACGGACATGCCTGTTCCGAACGGCAACCCCTCAATGAACCACCATCGTAGGCTACCACTTGTGTCGGCGCCACCCCTTGAGAAAGCCGTACCGGGAATAGGTAAAATTCTTAGGCTAAATTTAGTTCGAGTATTCGAACTCATATTTTTTTTTTTTTTATATTCTAACTTGATTTGTTTTGATTTATTTTTATCATTAGGAAATTTGTCATATTAAGTAATAATAATCAAAAATATTGAGCTGCGAGACGTTGGGTTGGATTTTTTATCATTTCGACTTTTTCATGGTAAATTGATGAATTGCTTTGCATCATTGAGATAATGTGTCATTGATTTACATTGATAAATTTTCAATAAGACATATATTTTGGTGTGTTATCGTTATTTGCTCATCGCATATCATGCATCACATGTCATATCTAGAATTTAGGTATTTAGGTCCATAAACATTTCATGTTTAAATCAACACGTTTTAATTTTTAAGATTCATATAGAATTAGGATAATTTTCCTTTAATAAAATCAAAACAAAAAAGAACAAAAAATGTTATTTAGGTTATATAGATTTCATAATGTGCACACCATATGTTGTGCTTTAATTAGTGGGTCATAGGTTAATGCTTTAATATTCCCATCATGTAGGTTTTTTTTAATAAATAAATAAAAAAAGCCAAAGATTAGTATTGCATCATATGTTATTTTTTAATAAGACTTATTAAGTCATTTAAAAAAAAGAAGAAAACACAAAAGTCATTTATTTAGTTAATAGGTTAGTTCATAATTAATCCCATTTCATGTCATCATTGTTAGTGCAAGTTGCATATGTGTAATAAAAAATCATTAAAAAATCGTAAAAAATCATACGGCTGTTGAGTTTTTTTTTTTTTTAAATTCAAAATGAAGAGATTTGTTCAACATCAAATGTTTTATTATTCAAAAGAAATGTTCAAAATTTCCCTCCAAAACCAAATGCTCTATTTTTAATTTCTAAAAACTAAATTTAAATTAGGTTTCCCCAGCAAAGTCGCCAAGCTGTCGCGACCTTCCTGAATTTTTTGAAGGTGAATTATTCGAAAGGGCTAATGGATTACTAAGTTCGAAGACTTGGCACAGACCCTCCCAAGTTCTACCAATCGCGACTTGATGTTAAGAAATTAATCTATTTAAACATGCAATTATACTTAATTTGGAGCCACCACTAACCAATTAGGGTTGGTTAGAAACCCAAGTAAAGTATGGGAGAATACTTTACTTTTGCGAACTAGAGATTCAGTAAGTCTGGGGACATGATTACGCTAGATTAGTCTAACGCCCTTTCGGTACCTTTTTATTTTAATTTTAAAATTTTTTTATAGGCAATATTGATTAATTTAAACTTAAGCTACTAACATGCAAATGGTGGCCATGCGGGTGCACAATCAATAAAATAACATTCAATAAAAAATGCTAATAAAAATTCATGCCCTAAATATGATTTCTAAATGACATGACACCTAATTTTTCTTTTTCTTTTAAAAATGTTAATTATATGCAATCTTAATTTAAATTTGATATGCATGAGTTTTGCTTTAATGACATATGAGATGCAATTCATGTGGCATAATTCAAATCATTACAATATGTGTGCAATCTAATTTACATAACCCTAAATATGCATATGCTGTATGATATGAGATGTATGACGTGGTAATTCTATATGCATGTTCTTTTTATGATTTTTTAATGATTTTTTTTATTACATATATGCAACCTACACTAACAATGATGACATGAAATGGGATTGATTATGAACTAACCTATTAACTAACCAAATAAATGACTTTGTGTTTTCTTCTTCTTTTTTAATATGACTTAATAATTCTTATTTAGAAAATAACATAATGATGGAATACTAATCTTTGGCTTTTTTTTATTAAAAAAAAAACTACATGATGGGAATATTAAAACATTAATCTATGACCCAGTAACTAGAGTGCAACATGTGGTGTGATTTATATGACCTAAATAACATTTTTTATTCTCTTTTTTTTTTTTATTAAAGGAAAATCATCCTAATTCTATATGAATCTAAAAAATCAAAATGCAAAGCTTTAAATATGAAATGCATATGGACCTAAATACCTAAATCCTAGATATGCATAATATGTGAGGAGCAAATAATGATGACGCACCAAAATATAATCCATCAATGTATATCAATGACATATATTTTAATGCAAGTCAATAATGCAAGGCAAACCATAAATTTGTCATAAAAAGTTGAAATAATCAAAAATCTAACCCGCTGTCTCACGGTTTAATATTTTTGATTATCATGGTTTAATATGACAAATTTCCTAATAAGATAATCAAAATAAATCAAAATAAATGAAGTTAGAATGAAAACAAAACATGAAATCAAATATAAAAATTCACCTAGTCTAACTCACGGTTGACTTGAGGAATGGCGAGGAGCAGCTGGTGGTTCGGTGATGGGTCGCCGTTCAAAACAGGGGTGGTTGTCGGAAGTCCGGTGAGGTCCAGCTGTAACCACACCTGCAGCAAAACAGAGGAGACAGCAGATGGTTCTGTTTGGGCGTGCAGTAGGAAACAGAGCAGCAAGGGCGGAGCAAGAACGGCGTCGTGGCCGGGTCGCAGCAAAGAGATCGGAGTGGCAGAAACAGGGGCGAGCGTGGGTCAGCAGCTGCCGGTGGTGGGTCGCTCGAGACTCAGCAACAACGAATAGGGCGGGAGCAATGTTGGGTCGTCGGAGCAGAAGCGGAGGCACGCGAGTGCAGGCGGGAGCAACGACGACAAACTGAACCGGCTTCCGTGACAGAGGTGGCCGGGGAAAGGGCTCACAGGTTCGGAACTTCGGAGAGGCGCAATGACCAGCGACAAAGAGATCGGGCAGCAGGGGAGCCCGGAACAGAGCAAGGTCAGCCGGGAGCTCGTGACCCTCGGTGCTATCGGCGGAGACAGCGGGAGGAGCAACGGTAGCGTCAGAGGCAGGGGCGTTAACCGCTAGTCGGAGCAGAGGCAGAACCGGTCGTCGCAAGGGTTGTCAGGCTCCGAACGGTGGTGGAGGGCAGAGTGGTGAGCGGTGACTAGCGCAGCGCTTTACGGGTCAGTGCGGCTAGCGGAGGCGTCGGGTCTTCGCGGCCACAGCAAGGGGGAAACAGCAATGGTGGCGATGGGATCTGGTGGCGAGATGGAGCAAAGTGAAGCAACGTCGGCGTCGGCGCTCAGAGCTTGCAGGCGAAAGTGTGACGGACAGAGGCCGGGAGGGTGTGAGGCTGAGCGGTTGGTGCAACTGTGATCGTTGCAGGCGTCAGAAGCGAGGTCTCAAGCAGTGGGCGAGTCATGGGCCGGTGGTAGTAGCAATGTTGCAGCAGCTCACAGGCGGGGCACGTCGATTGGCTTAGGATTTACTAGCACCGGGGGCAGCGGCGTCGAGCAGAAACGGTGGTAGCAGCAGAGGCGAGGGGCTCTCGGTGGACGGCGGGGCTCGAGTTGGCGCGACCGAAGGACACCCGCGAAGAAGACTACGATCCACCCCTTTTCTCTTTTCTTTTTTTTTCTCTCTCTTTCTCACACGTCACTTTCACTCTGCTGCTCTCTCTCTCTCACCTCTCTTTTGCTTTTCGCCGAACCCTCACACGTTTCAATCACCAGTCTCTCTCTTTCATTTTTCTCTCTTTTACTTTTTTTTGACTTTTTTCTTTTCTTTTTTCTTTTTTCAACGAAGAGAAGCCCCCCCAATTTAAACGTCTCGCCCTCTCTATTTATAAAAGAAAGACTTGAGTTTGTTTTTTTTGCAGATGAAGATTTTCCGATTTACTTGCACATCCTCACTCAACTTCTCAACAACAAAGTGGCTCCAAAACATTTGGCTCTTAAGTTTTTGAATTCAGTTTTTTTTTTAATTTCCCTCTAATCAAATATTATTTTCTATTTCTATTTTCTAAATTTAAATTAGGTGTCAACAGCCGCCCTCTTTGAAGGGAAGCTTGTAGAGGTTTCCTTCAAAGATAAATGATGCCTAAATTTAAACCATGCAAAATGAATATGAATATGCAAATGTTAATTGTAATGACTTTTTTTTTAAAGGAAATGAACTCAAATAAATTTAATTTCTTTTGAAATGCAAGGTCATGCAATAATGCAATGTAAATGCAATGATTTGGTCAAGAACGTAGATCTCAATGTGTCTATGCTTAATGAAATGCAAATGCAAAGAAAAATACATACCTGTATAATTGGGTGTGAAATGATTCCTATCAGACAGAACAAATATCTGGAACTCTCCTCAAGATAATTGAAAGGCTCAAAATTTCTCTTGAAACAAAGTCTTCAGGGATCTGGAATTCTTGTCAGATTCTGAAAGAAATCAAGCACTTGGAAGTTACATCAAGTACTTGAAATTTCAAAAATCTGATTTCACGTATTTACTAAACATCTGGAAATCACATCAGATGTTTGAAAAGACAAACACTTGGAAGTCACATCAAGCATTTAAGGGTTCAAATATTTGGACTTCACACTAGACATTTGAAAATATTTTACTAAACATCTGGAAATCACATCAGATGTTTGAAAAGACAAACATTTGGAAATCACATCAAGCGTTTACAAGTTCAAACATCTGGAACTCAAACTAGACATTTGAAAACATTTTATAAATGGCTACTTGGAATTTTCATCAAGCACCAAGATGACTGAATAAACTCAGGGTTTCAAAGACAATTTTTTTTGTCTTTGAGGAAAAATTCATTTCATTTTTTTTTTAAATTCAATGAAAGTCCATACATGATGGCTTTTTCAAACTTCCACCAGGAAAAATTATCAAGACAATTTTCACTAATGTGTGAATCTCTTGAACATGCTAAATGAGACACTTTTAGTGTGAAAAAGGCTTTTCACTTGCTCTCATTTAGGAGGGTTATTTGTCCCGACCATTGATGCGGAAATATATCACTCAATCTTATCATCATCTTGCCGACAAGAGTTTGAATTTTCTTGCAAGCAGTACGACTTTACGAATCTGAGAGGTCTTTGACAAGAACTGTAATGTGGGCTTGGTCAACGGCTTAACAAAAGGGACTCTTTGAGTCAAGGCCATTGAAAGAACAATTCTGTAATCATCTTCGGGTTTACAAGTCAAGGACCCTGCAAAATGAGAAAGAAATAATATTGCTCGCACTTCTTCGAGCGATGCTTAAAACATGTGAACTCCCATGTTAATTCAAGTGCTATAATCTGAAGAGACTTTGAAAGGGACGTAACGTAGGCTGGGTTCATGAGCTGAGAAACGAAAGGATCGTTAGGCTCAAAATGTGTGTAAAGGGTGAGAGTTGGTGATCATCTTGACATTGCCACAAGTTTTCTTCGCCACAGATTTATTGGCTCAAAAGTTTATCACCTGACGCCAATGATTATTCAACTGGAGGTCTTCTCTCAACATTTTTTTTTCAAAGTCATTTTCTTTGATGGTGGGCATCAGTCATGCTTTTATCAGGCACACCGCTTTTTATGCCCCCCAATTCATCAGTCATTTTCTCTTCTTTTCACAGGCATTGGCCTTGCTTTTACCAGGCTCACTGCTTTTTCATGCCCCTTAGTTCTATTTTTATTTCAGTTCTTGTGCACAATGCGTGTGTCATGTATACTTTAAATGACACTCGAACCTTCAAGGGTCTTCATCTATCTCTTGCATTGCCCTAGTGTGGGGGATGATCATCAATTGGGTTTAAAAAAAATTGAAATCACAGGCTCAAGTGGGTTATGCAAAGAATATAAGTGTGTAGGATAGTGAAAGAAATGCTCTTCGTCATCCTAAGGCACTTAAGTTACCACATGAATTCAATGTAATAGCATAACTTGAAGATTGATGCAAGTGAGAGCAAGAAAATTTCTATCCATTTCACTCTCCTTCAATGTCAACTTACCTCCATTTGCCTCGATGTGGGGTGGTCCTTGACAAGGGTAGTATGAAAGAAATTCTTCAAGTATTTAGGCTCAAAGAAGGGTTAAACAAGGGTTCACTAGTAGAGAAACGAACTGCCCCTCGTTATTTTAGTTGTCGTACTTCTTGAAAGAAAACTCTTCATCTTGAAACACAAGACGTTTCCATACTCACCTCACAATGTATAGACAGGGAACTGTGTATGGGATTAGGCTTGCCTTTCACACCTCATTTAGCATGTTCAAGTAACTCGACATCTTTCACTGAATTATCCATTTTGATAAATTTCAAGTGGAATTAACAAATTGCATAATATCATGTGAAAGCATTCCATAATGACAAAAAGGTCATGCTCTATTCTTGCACATCAAATCATAAAGTCAAAACTATTAGATGTCCATGTCTTTCCCCCTCTTTGCAAGGGAGCTCATAGAGGTTCCTTAAATGTGCGCAGGGCTGCACCCGAAACATAAAGCAAATAATTAAAAGAAACAAACAGGGGAAATTAGATGCATGCTGGAAAATTATTTTATTTTGAAAAATTTTTCAAGGGAACATGAAGAAGCCTAGCCTTCAGAATTAGCTCCTTGCCGTTTTCTTTTGGTAAGATTTCATCATAGGGTTAGTTTGGTGTAATTCAACATGTGATAGCCCGATTTTCCAATCTTAATTTCAATAAATTTAGACGGGCATTTCATTGGCACGCATATGGTCCATTTCCTTGAGTCGGCCACTCATGTGAAATCTAGTCTATCCGGTGAAGCCGTTATGAAATTATAATGCATAAGACTCGAGAAATTTGATTAATAAGCGACCTTTCAACCGAGATAATCTGCAAGGGTCATTACGGCACAAATAAAAATCGATTAGGGATCGGAAATAGGTTGGCTCGACAGAGGCATGTGATCAGGTGTGGGTGATTCCACCGGATCGCACAATTCTTACCGACCGACACTAGGCCGACTTTTCTAACGATTGGGTACCCTGTGCCCGTATTTGAAATCTTGAGATTTCCCCCGACAACCGAAAGTTATGGCTTGAAATGATCAATCGCAAGTCTAATGCACGAAAATTTGTAAACGCCGCTCGGTAGATTAGAATGTACTAGTATTGTGCCAAAGTGAAATTAACCGTAAAATAGAGATCAAATTCTGAAATTGGAAGTCATGGTGCGTCACAAATCTTATTAGGATCATTGGATTAATTTATGAACTTTAATTAGGACTCAATTGGAAGAGAATTGATGGAAATGGAAGCAATTGGATTTAAATAAATGTTTCGAAATTGTTGGATTATTTAATATTAAATCATATTCCGAAATTCATTAAAATATTATTTATAAAAATAAAAAATAAAAACTCGAAAAATTATTTTTGACCCTAATTGGTCAGAATTTCGTGCCGATCGTCATTTGTATAGTTAGAATTTGAAATTGATGATTGGTTAATGCAAATTGAGTGTCGATTGAGGAAAATATGAATTTTAGTTAGAAAATCTCAAATGTCGGATTTGATATCGAAATTGGATTGTTTTAAAGGTTAATGTTGTGATTGGAATATGTGAATCACGTGTGACGTGCCTTGAGTTTGATTATAAATCGTTGCCTGATAATTATGGGAATTGAATTGATCTATTAAGTTGGAATTGCCCCTATATGGGATGCCCACGAGGTGGATGCGGGTCGCAGTTGATTTTGGGCCCATGCTCCTTCGGGAACGCCGTCGATGCACTGACAAAGCCGCGCTCCAAGGTGGGGAGGCGATGCCTGACTATATGTTAGTAGATAGCCGAACTGCGAGTAGGCTATGCCCTTGTGTGGCCTTAATGAATGATGATTTGAAATGCTTGCTCTGATGGCAAAATTAAAATGAAATTGATTGCATTCCGATGGCTCACGTGCTTATTATAACTTGTACTTGAGTGCTATGAACTGTACTAACCTGCAGGAATGCAAGAAGGCGAGGTAAGTTTTCTGTATTGTATGGCTAGACCACTCTGGGGCGTATTTTCTTACTAATAGGTGTTTAGGAGGGGTGAACTTGCCGAGACAAAGTCTCATCCCGGTTTGGGGAAAACATTTCGGGGACCGTAGATGGCGATACCCCCGACGATAAGTGGCCGCCGACCGAGATAGATCGACGGCGAGAGTACTCCCCGACCCTTGGAGCCCCGGGTCTATCGGTTGGTGAGGACCACCATTTGGGTCGAGGTGAACGTGGATATTAGGGTGCCTTACGATTTTGAGGCTTGGTTTCGTACCGGAGCAGATGGTGTTAGGATCGGCCCCCCGGACAGCATGGACATTCCGTTGGCGGTGATGACCGCCATTTTGGGAGATGGTGGGGTAGATCGCCCGATGGTCGAGTGATCAACGCTTCGCCCCGGCATCTGGGTGACCGATCCCGAGGATGTGGGATCGACGAACGGGGATGACCGTAGTCCTAGGACTGTGTCTTTTCTTTTTGGCGGTCTGATCCATGTTGTGTAGGCTAACCCTCTTTTGATGCACATAAACTCTAACCCATTTTTGGTGCATAGGCCCTGGATCCGGTTGATGTATGTAAACTCTGGTTTGATGGTAATGTATGAAATTATGTTGTTTGACATTTGAATTGATGTTCCCTATTTTGTTCTATCCCGTATCTTGTTGTAAGGAGTTTCTTAGTACGTTCTGCTTGCGCATTAATAAATTAAATTGGGGTCGGCGACACTACCTGGGAAGGTCGCATTTCCATGACCATGGCGGGATGTTGGCGTGCTCGAGGTTCGGGTCGTGACACAACATGCCCTTAAAACATGAAAAATCTCCATGTATTATATTGGATGAAAAGCAAATTATATTATTGAAATGAGGGAAATCCTAGAATTGAAAATGCAAATATGCAAATACAGAAAGCGATAAAGACTCCTGCACAGAGGAGTGTGCAAATAATTAAAATTCTCCTACTCTCGAGCTTTGTCAATGGCAAACACTAAATTATCTTCAAACAGTTCAGTCATTTCTTCGAGTGCGTCATCAGAGCTCTCAATCTTTGGAGGTGCGGGATCATCTATGCCACCCCATCCATCTGGGATGATATCCCGTGGGTCGAAGTAAGAGCTGGGAGGGGCTGAATACTTTACGTAGTAATCGAATTTGCCACTTGGTTGCCCAAGGTGTCCATCACTTCTACTTCCTCATACATCATCTGAAACATGGTGGGCTCAGCATCAAAACTAAAAATGGCATTCACAACTTCTGGGTGGTCAGGGAGTGGGTTATTCTGGATGTTCGGCTGTGCATCGGGGAATGAGACCACCTTGGCATCTAAAAGATTTTGGATTTTGTGTTGCAGAGTATAGCAATCGTCAACAGAATGCCCTACCTCCCCCATATGGTAAGCACATGTCTTGGATGGATCATAGTTGGAAAAACGTTCGAGATTAGATCGCTTAGGCTCCTTAGTGAGTAATCCTTTCTTTTGAAGGGTCGGCAAGATCTTGGACAAGGGCTTAGGAAGTGGCGTAAACTGACGCTTGGAAGGGTTTTTCTGCTGGCCAAAGAATGGTCGTGCTCCTCCCTAATGGATGTTTGGGGTAGGGCGAGGTGGTTGAACATAAGCTGCATTAACCTCCATTACAGGCTCCTTATTCTTCTTAGTTGAGACTCTCCCATACGAGCTGGTTTGATCAGACGCCCATCCATCACGTAATGCTACTTCAATTTACTCACCAACAGGGATTAGTTGATTGAATGACTCGGCAGTCGATCTAAGCATCCGATTTCAATATTCAAGCGGCAATGTCTTCATGAACAAATCCATCAGCTCCTTTTCTGTCGGCTCCGGAGTAATTTAAGCAGCTATGGTCCTCCATCTCGTGACATATGCCTTGAAAGATTCCATCCTCTTCTTCTCAGTGTGAAAGAAATCTTCTCGAGATGGGGTGACATCAATATTATACTTATATTGTTTGAAGAAGGCATCTGTCAAATCCTCCCAAGTCTCTAGGAGATTAATTTTCTTCATAATGTACCACTGTAGTGCTGGTCTTGTCAGGCTTGCTTGAAATTGTTGAATCATCAAAGGGATGTTATCAACATATTGGGTCATCCTGATCACATAAGTCTGTAGATGGATCTTCGGGCAAGAGGTGTCATCATACTTCTCAAAGTCTGGCATTTTAAACTTCTTTGGCATCTTAATTTTTGTATAATGGGACAGATCAGTTGGGTCTTGGCTAAATGAACCCTGCAGCTACTTAAGTTTCTCCTCGATTTTTATCAAGCGTTTTTCCTGCTCAGTTTTTGGTACAGCTGAAGGTATCACTTGTACCTCATCATCAACAATAATTTGAGGTGCGTCAGTAATTTTAACCCTGGAGGCATCATCAGAGGATGATGGCCCAACTGTGGATGTATTCTTGCCTTTATCCCTCGGATCAGCCATGGGAGCATGTTGTGATAACACCACTTTAACTTGCGAAGCTGGTGGGGTAGTGTTTGCTTGGAGAGAGTTGATTTGCTTAGAGAGCTACTCAAGAACATTCAAGACTTGCTTCATCTCCGATTGAAGGGTAGCAACGTGAGCTTGTTCAACAACACGTGTTTGTTCAGTGTTATCAGCCATTGTTGCTGTAGAACGAGTACGAATTGGCGATTTTAGGTGAGCCGTGTTGTCACCTAAGGAAAAAATACGGTAAGTATTATAACAAATGAGATTGGTCCATGACAATGATCTAATCGCCTGATTTCATTCAAAATTTATTTTAAACATTGAACCAAACTTCTTAACATTGAACTAAGAATTGAAATTCAAGTCCCTAAACATCAAACTAAAAACTGAAAACTCTAAATTGAAATAAAAGTTCCTAGACATTGAACTAACAAAATATCTCATTTTATATGCTTTCGGGAACCCAACGCCTTGCGAAGCTTTTTATTTTCAGCTTTGAGCATTTCCACTTTCCGCTTAAGATGCTCAATTTGTGTTCGTTGGGTGGGCTTCTCAGTCACATCAGGGACTACTGGACGCAAGGCAGCAGGAATCCGGTGTTGTTGGATGTAGAACGCCGATGCATGGTGAATCTCATCCTCACCCTTCAGTCTCATGGGCACCAAAATCTTCTCTGGATGACATTCGCTCCACGTAGTAATGATCACCTGGATCTCTTTGAATCGCGACCCAATTTTTTGGGTTCATCACCTAAAACTAGGTTAATGGATTACTAAGTCTTTAAGCTTAATTCAGGCTCTCTCAAGCCTATACCAATTTGCAACTTAAAGTTTTAACATGCAAAAGATTATTTTCTAGGAGTCGCCACTACTCGGTTTAGGGTAAGTCGATTAGACACCTAAGTAAAATAAAGGGAGCATTATTTTACTCCTGCGAACCAGAGACTAAAGGGTACGGGGACTTGGTTACACCAAACTATCCTAGTGCCCTTTCGGTACCTTTCTATTTCATTTTTTAAAAAAAGATGTTTGGCAATTGAATTGATTTTATTTTAACTTCCTAACATGTGAGGTGATCATACAGGTGCGCATACCACCAATTTAACACTCAAGAAAGCAATTAAATAATGCAAAACATGCCTCGAAGCAACGAAAGCATCTGCATTATTAAATTAGAATTCACATCAGCAATCCTATATATGATTTCTAATTAACACGCAATTTTAATTTTTTGTTTTCATTTATTTAATGAAAATCACGACTTATGCAATGCATGTCACTATTCTAACATGAAATAATATGATAACATGACCAAAATTGTATGACATAAATAAGCATGCAATCTATCCTAAAGCATGAAATGAATTCATTCTAATTCTTTTATATTTTCCATGAAATTTGAAATTAAAGAAATGCAACAGTTAACTATGCAATCTAAATTAATCAAATGACCTAATTCTAATGACGAGTAATGCGATGCAATGACATACAAAATTATTTTAACTAAAATGACACGCAACATACAATTTAGTATGCGAGTTATATGTTATGCGACATTTATTAAATGACGTAGTCTAATGACGAGGAAATTCTAATTAAATGAACCTAATAAAAACTAAATGACATGCATTTTGATATTTTTATTTTTAAAAATGCAAAAATCATCTAGCTAGATTAAAATTCTATCTAATTTAAACTAAGGATTAAGTCACATTAAATCCAAATTTAAAATAAGATATTATCTTAATCTAACATGCAATTTATCTAAAAAGATTATCTAAATTTAAAATGAAACATGCCATTCTAACCTAATATGCTCAATGATTTTTTTTGTGATTTTCTTTATGAAAATTCGAAATTAAAATTAATAGATAATTAAACATGCAATCCAAATAACAAACTAACAACCTAAATGAATGCATTTTTTTTTTTTATATTTTTCTAAATTTGAAATAAAATCTCTATTCTAGATATGCAAGATAATAAGAAATACTCCAAAACAAACTAAATCCTAATTCAAATATTTTTTTTGGATTTTTTTATTATTAAATTTTTAGTGTTTTTCCAAGATAATCAATATCCACCAAATAAAGGATTAGAATAATCGAAAAAAATAACCCATTGTCTCACAGGTCAAATTAACAATTACTTTAACCCTAAACACTACAACAAAAAATCAAAATAATTAAAAATATGATCCGAAGTCTTACGGATCAAATTAATAACTATAATGATTTAACAATTAAAATATCATCAAAATGCCCAAAAATTAATATAATTAAAAAAATGATCCAACGTCTTATGGACCAAATTAATAATTACATAGTTTTAGGCAAAACCTTAAGGATAATGCCTAAACTATACAAATAATTAAAATTGACATCCCATGTTCTAACCTAAGCAAAAATAACAGGACTTAAAATAACTAGATAAATGAATAAACAAAAATGAAAGGATAAAAAGTAAATCACCTAAAAAGGAAATTGAAAAAAAAGGCAACAATGGTGGACGGCGCCAGGCGGAGGATGGCCGACGTCAAAGCTCCAGCGAGGGCACGGCAGGTGCACGGTGAGGAGCTCCGGCGAGGAGGCTCGGAACGGAGGTGGTCGGGTGTCGCTCGGGCGTGAGATGCGCTGCTCAGGCTGCTAGGGGCGAAGAGGCTGTGCAGGCCGCTGGATTTGATGGCGTTGGGGAAGGTCCACTGAGGTTGCGGGCTGCTGATCAACAATGGCATGGACCTGGGCTCCGGATCGCGAGCAAAGCAACGGCTTCGCGGCTGAGACGGCATCAGGCCGTGGAGGTGTGCTCGCGGGTCGTCGGGTGGATGTGTCGGAGGTAGAGCGAGGGCTGCGTGGCGGTCGCGGCTGGCTTCGGGGCGGTGTCAGATCTGGGAGTCAAGGCGGAGGCGGCACCGGGGTGGCACGAATCTAGATCCAGCGGTGGCTGAGCTTGGGGCGGGGCCAACAGTGTCATGGCTGTGGCGCGCAGAGACGGCTTTGCGGGCTACAGACGAGGCGCGTCAAGGCTCGGCGTCGTGGTGACGCAAGTCGTCAGGGCTTGCGGACGAAGACCGGCGGCTACGTTGGCGCGGGGAAGGCGGCTCGGCTGTGGCACGACTTGGGCCTACTCGCGAAGGGTGGAGCGTTGGGGCTTTGGGTCGACGGGGCAGGGGCGCTGACCGAGGTGGAGGCATGCAATGGATCGGCGACCGGCTTCGGCGTCGAGACTAGTCGCGACAACAGGGAGTGGCTCGGCGTTAGGTCATCACTGGAGATGCGGCGCCGGCGCGGCGCGGCGGTGGCGGTGGCTCGGTGGGCGGCCGGCCAACGGTGGGGAAGCATCGAAGGAGATGATGATGTTGAAAAAATCTTCTTGAAGTGTTTTGAAGTTGACAAAATGTTTCTGTCAGTCTAATTTGAAGGTTTTGCAGACTCTTCTATTTAAAGTCTGAAGACCTCCGGACAGCCAGACTCAAGACTCAAAGTCTATCCTCATTGACAGCCTCTAATCCGTTGAAGAATGGTTATCCAGATCTGGATGATTCGTTAAGAGGATGACCTTATCAACTGGAGAAGACCTCGTGGCTGGGAAGACATAACGGAATCCTTGATTGATCGAGATTGACTTGATGATTGAAGATCCGATGATTGTCTGGATATTCTTGGAAGGTTTTACTTATGGAAACCGAGATCCTGATTGTATGGGCGAGCAGGATTAATGGGCTATCGACACGTTCCTTTAATAGCTTAATTAATCTTCTTGATTGATTCCGTCCAACAGGTAGATTGGAGGAATCCCTTTGGTAAGTGCCAACGGGTATGATGGCATGAAGGAGTATATAAAGAAGACATATTAGTTGTTGAAGATGTGGGCGATAGAAAATTCCAAAGTCTAAAAAAGCTTCCTGTTGTTTAGACAAACTCTTTAAGCGAATCATTGTTTTCAAAGAGAGTCTATATTCGTAAGAGACCTTGAGGAAGTGTAGTAGATCATCAACGCTGTGGAATCAAGGAAGAGCTGTGGTGTAACTCCTCTTTTGTTCATAGTGGAATCCAGCCAATTGGTGTCGGTGCGGAAGAGTGGACGTAGGCTTAGAATAAGCCGAACCACTATAAACCTCGTGTTTAATCATCTCTTCCCTTATCTCAGTCTTACTTTGATCGCTGCATGTCTCAATTCTATTAACTGTCCAATATTGTGTAATTGACTAGAAAAATAATTATATATCTATTCACCCCCCTCTAGGTGCTTATACTAGCTATATCAATTGGTATCAGAGCTCGTGTGCTCACTTTGTTTGAAGTGTTTTACTTGAGTAAAAGATCCATGGCTAGTATGTTGGCTCCTGTGGCTGGTAGATGGGCAAAGCAACACGAGACCGCCTTACTTTGATGGAAAGGACTACAACATATGGAAGAACAAGATGAAGGCGTTTCTTAGATCAAAGGATCCTCTGGAATGGGACGTTGTAGAAAAAGGAATCATTCAAAAAGCTGCATCTGTTTCAGAAAGAGGAAAGGAAACTGTTGAGACCAGCGACATAAGTCAGGAAGAGAAAATCAAGAGACAAACTCTAGATGCAAAAGCAATCTATTCTTTATATTGTGCTTTATCACCTTGAATATAACAGAATATCTTCTTGTGATACAGCCAAAGAAGTCTGGGATAGATTACACATTACTTATGAAGGAACAGATCGTGTGAAAGAGACCAGAGTCAATATACTCCTCGGTCAATACGAAGCCTTCAGGATGAAAATGGGAGAATCTATAATTGACATGTTTAGTCGTTTTAAAGATATCGTAAATGGTCTGGAGAATCATGGTCAACCAGTTTCTGATTCCATGAAAGTAAATAAGCTACTACGAGGACTCTCCAAGGATTGGAATCACATAAAGACATCAATCGAGAAACTCAAAGAATCATGCCACTATCTCGTTGATGAGTTGGTTGGAACTCTTCGTCTTATGAAGTAGAACGAATCAATGAAGACGAAGATCCTAAAGGGAAGAAATCCATTGCATTAAAATCCAATGATGATTCTGATGTTGCAGATTCTGAAAACGATATGGACGATGAGGAGCTTGCTCTCATGATTAGAAGATTGAAAGCTTAACGAAAAGGAAGAAGATTCAATCCAAGGAAACAAGGTTTTCAGAAGCAACAGGCTAAGTCTGTTGAGGATGATGAAACAAACAAAGATGTTGTTTGCTTCGAATGCAAGAAAAAATGACACATCAGACCCAACTGTCCTCTTTTGAGAAAGAAGAAAGGAAAAACTGAAAAGTATCGAAAGGCTCTTAAAGCGAGACACGGGAGTGATACGAGAATGTGAAGAAAGTGATGATGATTATGCCAACATATGTCTGATGGCACAATCAAATTCAGAATCAAACTCCGATTCAGATTCAGAAAGTGAATTCGAGGTAAGTAACTTCAAAATCCCTGTTAAAGTTTCAAAATACATTGATGAATTATGTTTTAGTCTTAAGACTTCTCTTAAAAGAATTTCCGAAATCAAAAAGGAAAATTCTGCTTTAAAACATCAAAAGTATGTTTTGGAAGAAAAAGTGAAATGCTTAGACCAGAATGTTTCTTCTATCAATGAAAGCAAAGATAATCTTTTAAAAGAGAATGCATTTTTGAAAAATGACATTTCAAATATTTCAAAAAGATTTTCTCGTGATCTGAAAAACTTGAAAAAATACTTTCTGTTCAAAGACCTTATTTCAATAGATTTGGTTTAGGAATGACTGCTGAAACTATTCCTTTAATCGATTTTCCTAAAGTAAAAGAAAGAATCAAACAAAGACCTTCAAGAAATGCTTACAAAAATCATTTTGAAAGGAACTTTGTAAAACCAGTAGGTCGCAATGCTCTTAAATGTTCAAAATGCAATAGTGCAGATCATTTTGAGAAAGAATGTCCTATGATATGGAGACCTGTAAATAAAGTCTAGGCAAAAACTGTATATCAAACTAACTCAAAAGGACCCAAGAAAATATGGGTACCAAAGAAAGCTTGAGTCTCTTCTTATATGCATGTCACTATCAAGAAAAAAGTGAAATGGTACCTGGATAATGGATGCTCGAGACACATGGGGGAGATTCAAACCGTTTCATAAAGCTCAATCAAGTGAATGGTGGAAAAGTTTCATTTGGTGGAAACAGCAAAGGAAAAATAGTAGCCTTTGGAACTGTGAAGATTGGGAACCTCACAATAAGCAATGTTTCTTTAGTTGAATGGCTCAATTACAATCTGCTCAGTATTAGTCAGCTGTGTGATGCTGGTTTTAAGATCAGCTTTCAAGAGGGTATTTGTTCAGGAACCAGTAAAGACTCTACTCAGTCATTTATGGGTCGAAGACATGGAAATATCTACCTCTTGGACTTAAAACCAGATGAGTCACAATGCATAATCTCAATCCAAGACGAAGCAAGTTTGTGGCACGAAAGCTTGGGCATGTTAACATGAAACAGATAGCCAAGATCTCGGCCAAGAAGCTTGTTCGTGATCTACCCATTTTATCATACCAAAAGTCTGATCTATGTACACCATGCATATTGGGAAAACAGGTAAGAAATTCTTACAAACCAATAAATCAAGTTTCTACTAACCGTGTACTACAGCTCTTGCATATGGATCTCTTTGGACCAACAAGAACTCAGAGCATTGGAGGTAAGAAATATTGCCTAGTAATTGTGGATGATTACTCACGATATACTTGGGTATATTTCTTAGCAAGTAAGTCTGAAACTTTCTCCTATTTTAAAAAATTCGCTAAGATGGTTCAAAATGAAAAGGGATATGTTATTTCAAGAATAAAAACAGATCATAGAGGAGAATTTGAAAATCAAGATTTTGCCAAATTTTGTGAAGAATCGGTTTTCAGCATTTATTCTCTTCTCCATATACTCCGTAACAAAACGGAGTTGTGGAAAGGAAGAATAGATCTCTTCAAGAAATGACTAGAACTCTTTTAATTGAAAGTAATATCTCTTTACAATTTTGGGCTGAAGCTGTTTCAACATCATGTTATATTATCAATAGAATTTTTCTAAGACCTATTATAGAAAAAACCCCCTATGAGCTATTTAAAGAAAATAAGCCTATTGTTTCATATTTCCATGTATTTGGATGCAAATGTTTCATACTGAAAAATGCAAATGATCGAGTTGGTAAGTTTGAAGAAAAGTCGGATGAAGGCATCTTCCTTGGATATTCAACCTCTAGCAAAGCATTCGAGTCTACAACAAGAAGTCTCGAAAGTGGAAGAATCAATGAATGTCAAATTCCAAGATTCCATTCAAAATGAATCTACACGAGTCATATTGAGGAATCTGAATCTGCTCCGAGACTCTACAAAGTCTAAATCTCAAGAAGACGGCTCGGACCTTGAAGGATCGGCGGCAAGTGACTGTTGAAGAATCAAGCGAAGAAAGTGATCATCAATCTGACAAATTATTCAGCAACTGGAAGCATAAGTCCAGTCATCCCAAAGATCTTATCATTGGCAATATCAATGAAGGAATTCGTACAAGATCCAAAAGGCGTAAAGAACCTAGTCTTTGTGGCTCTTATTTCTGAAATAGAACCCAAAAGCATAGAAGAAGCTTTATCCGATGAAAGCTGGATTGAAGCTATGCAAGAAGAACTCGTGCAATTCAGCATCAATGATGTCTGGGAATTATCTCCTAAACCTAAAGGTAAATCTGTTGTTGGAGCAAAATGGGTTTTCAGAAACAAGATGGACGAAAAAGGAAAAATCTTGAGAAACAAAGCAAGACTGGTGGCCAAGGGTTACACGCAAGAAGAAGGGATCGACTATGACGAGACTTACGCTCCTGTAGCAAGGTTAGAAGCAATTCGTTTATTACTTGCATTTGCTTGTTACAAAAATTTCAGGTTATTCCAAATGGACGTCAAAAGTGTTTTTCTAAATGGATTCATCCATGAAGAAGTTTATGTGGAACAACCACCTGGGTTTGAAGACCCAAAGAAACCAGACTTAGTATTCAGACTCAAAAAGGCCTTATATGGCTTGAAACAAGCACCTCGAGCTTGGTATGACAGGCTGAGTAAGTTCTTAATTCAAAACAATTTTGTGAAAGGTAAAGTAGACACTACTCTATTTATCAAAAAGGAAAGCAAAAGCTTTATTCTAGTTCAAATATATGTTGATGATATCATATTCGGATCTCCTAATGAAAGTCTTTGTAAGAAATTCTCTAAGACTATGCATGAAGAATTTGAAATGAGCATGATGGGTGAGTTAACCTTCTTTCTTGGACTTCAAGTGAAACAACTAAAGGAAGGAACCTTTATTCGTCAAGAAAAATATGCTAATAATCTTGTCAAAAGTTTGATTTGGACAATTGCAAAAAGACCGACATACCAATGTCAAGTGCCTTGAAGATAGACAAAGATGAAGAAGGAAAGAAAGTTGACCAAAAACTATACGGGAGTATCATTGGCTCACTTCTTTATCTTACCGCTTCTAGACGACATTTTGTTTAGTGTTTGCATTTGTGCTAGATTTCAAGCGAGATCCTAAAGAATCTCATTTAAGTCTTTGCAAAGCGTATTCTCAAATACATTGCTTCAACTTCAAGCATCGGCCTATGGTATCCTAAAGAGGGAGACTTTACTCTTCTTGGATACTCGACGCAGATTTAGGCCGGCTGCAGAGTTGATAGAAAGAGCACCTCGGGTACCTGTCAACTACTTGGAGGCAGGACGGTGTCTTGGTTTTCAAGAAAACAAAGTACCGTAGCTCTCTCTACAGCAGAAGCAGAGTATGTAGCTCTTGGAAGTTGCTGTTCTCAAATTCTATGGATAAAGCAACAACTAAGAGACTTTGGAATTGAAGATTCATGCACTGAAATAAACTGCGACAACACAAGTGCTATCAATCTTATCAAAAATCCCATTCTTCACTCAAGAGCAAAGCATATAGAGATTCGACATCACTTCATCGAGATCACGTTCGAGAATGGAGATGTTTCAATACAATATGTTGATACAAAAAATCAGGGCAGATATATTCACGAAGCCTCTAGAGAAAAATCAATTTGAATTGATACGCTCCAGACTCAACATTTTAAGGTTTGAGGAGATCAAAGTCTAAAGACTATCAGACTCAGGAATGCAAGACCTTAACTGTAAGTTAGTTTTGGTACGATCGTCAGACTGTAAGTTAGTCTCTCTCTCTCTCTTGAATTTTATCTTGAAAAGGTACGATTGCCAACCATGTTTTATTGCTATCTTCAATCGTCGTAATTATAGCATCGTTTCCTTTTCGAAAAAGAAGTTATTTTTTATCTTCACGAAAAAAGGGGTAGTTATTTTTAAAAGGCATCTTTTTACCTTCCTTTGTGACGGTTCGTCTACCTCTCCTTTTATTCGACAGTGCTCTGTCTGTTCCTCTTCACTTTACTCTCGAAAACCCTAGAAAGCATCAATCCTCCATTCTCCATTTTTTTACCTTTGTTTAATCCTTGAAAAAGTTTTCATCCTTCTTGAGAAAAGTCAAGCAAGGAATCTTCCAAAAACTTAGAAGAATGTCGTCCTCGAGAAAGTCATCTAGAATCGCTAACGGGGACCATGGAGAATGCCCGAGGGGCCTACGCACTTCGATCTTCATCAAGAAGAAGTTTCTCGAGCAACAACCGAGCCCACAACATTCTCGCGCGTCATCCATCTAGTCCTCAAGGCGTTGTTCATCAACAAGAGGAAGAAATCATTGAGAATGCAAATCCTGTAAGAATCCAAACGCCTGCCTTTATCTATAAGCTGTATCGTGCTTTGAAAGGAACACATACTCCCTTGAACTATGTCGATGCTTTTCTTAAAGATAAAGGATATGGGAACGAATATATCTTTTTGAAAAGAAAGGAAAGGTTGGGAATTGCTCGATAAGGGGTGGCTGAGGAAACCCTTGCGAATATTCCAAGTGATCCTCGTGACTGGGGACCGAATCCTGTAGATGGAAATGATGACGACAAATTGTACAGTCAATTCCAACCAAAAATGGGTGTGGGGGCTAATAGTAAAGGAAAAAGGGGAGAAGTGTTTCGATCGAAGGAACAAGAGGATTTGTACTCAAAATTGCTGAAGCGTGGGGTTATAAACCCTAGAAGTGTGGACTTTGATTTTCTGGATGCGGTGAAGGTGAACTTGAGGGAGAAACTAAGTTACCTTCAACTTGAGACATTCTGTTCTGATACAACAGAGGCCTATCCTGAACTGACTGCCTATTTCTATTCGAATCTTAGCTTTTTGGATGCGGATAGATTTTCTTTCAGTGTCAAGGATCAAGACTATGTTGTGGATATGAATGTGCTGGCAGATGTGTTAGGAGTTGAAAGAGGAAGATATCAGCCGATCAAGGTTTCCATCGCTCGGGCTACTCTGGAACTTGTGAAGGATAGGAGAACAGATGAGAAAATCACCTATCTAAGAATGAATGCATTCAACATCCTTCTTCACAAGATCGTGATCAATTGCCTCCGACCGAAATCAACCTCGAAGGCGATGTTTCAAGTTCGAAGCAAAATTGATGTATGCCATCCCGACGGAAAAATGTTTTCTCTTCCTCACACTTTGTCATGTTTCACATGTATAGAGCGATGATGAAGGACGAGAGGGCACCGCCTTATCCAAGCCTTGTCACAAAGTTGTTCGAGACATTTTAATATTCAGCCTCTGCAAATATTTTGTGTTCGATCGTGCGATCATATGGTGGTAGGACTGAAGATGGTAACCAAAATGCGTCTAAAGGAACTGAACAAGGAGTTGGAGAAATTCAAGGAGAAGACTCCAGTCAGATCTCATCCAATCTCTTCTTCAAAAAGAAAAGGAAATGAGCCCTTGATTGCTTCAAAGCATAAAAGAAGAGCTCTTATTGTGGACGAAGAAGAAGAAGATGATCTTACCATTTCGGCAATAGCTTTGAAAAGGCTAAGTCGTTCGTTCCGAGACTCAACGAACGGGTCGATGAAGGAAGAGAAGGAGAAGGTCAAGAAGCAAGAAATGTTGAAGAGAAGGAGAAAGAAGATCAAGAAAGAGAAGAAGGAGAAGAAGAAGAAGAAAGAGAAGTTGGCGAAGCAGAGGCAGAAAAATCTGGAGATGGAAGAAGAGAAGAAGGAGAACCCGAGGATCAATCCTCTCCACCGTAGGCATGAAAACAGGGGAGATCAAGAGAAAGGAGAGAAGTCCTCACATCCTGTCATAAGTGAAGGAATCAGTCGATCTCCTGCAGACCCAGAGGATGTTTATGCCTCTCAATTTCCAGAAGAAGCTCATGAAGTTTCAACGCCAAATTTACGAGATTATTCAGACATGCCATCATCTCGCGAACGTCGAAGCTAGTACGCGGGATCGATCACTCGGCCGACTTTCGAGAATTCTCGATATTCTTTTGGAGATGCGCGGTCAGATTTATGCCTTGGGATGCGAGGTTCAAAATTTGCAGAATGCTGGTCAGGTTTCTTCAGAGTCATTACAAGATCAGATCCAAGCCCTCTCTGTTCAGATTTAGGCCAATGCCAAGGGTGAGGAGATTGCTCAACTGAAGGAAGACTTGAAAAGGCTGGAAGGGATGGTTCAGTCAATGGAAGATCTCCAGCTTATTCGTGTTCCCAAGAAATCTTGACTTCATTCCATTTTCATCTCAACTCTTTCAATGCTGACAAAAAGGGGGAGAGATGCAAGAGATTTGAACAACAACTTTTACTTTTGAACATCTTATTTTGGTTTGTTTAATTTTGTCTTTAACTTTGTGTGACTTTGTGTGTTTCTGTCTGGATTTGAATTTGGGTTATTGATATTGACTGCCATTAATATCTTATGGATAGTTTATCATATTCGAGACTAACCTATTTTCTGTGGTTGCAGATTTTAGAGTTAGCCATTTATCTCTATAAGATATGCACATATGTTTGAGATATGTTTTGCGGTGTCAATGTTGTCCAAATCTGCAGGAAAGTTTTGTCACCATCAAAAAGGGGGAGATTGTTGAAGAAATCTTCTTGAAGTGTTTTGAAGTTGACAAAATGTTTATGTCAGTCTAGTCTTAAGGTTTTGCAGACTCTTCTATTTAAAGTCTGAAGACCTCCGGACAGCCAGACTCAAGACTCAAAGTCTATCCTCATTGACAGCCTCTAATCCGTTGAAGAATGGTTATCCAGATCTAGATGATTCGTTAAGAGGATGACCTTATCAACTGGAGAAGACCTCGTGGCTGGAGAAGACATAACGGAATCCTTGATTGATCGAGATTGACTTGATGATTGAAGATCCGATGATTGTCTGGATATTCTTGGAAGGTTTTACTTATGGAAACCGAGATCCTGATTGTATGGGCGAGCAGGATTGATGGGCTATCGACACGTTTCTTTAATAGCTTAATTAATCTTCTTGATTGATTCCGTCCAATGGGTAGATTGGAGGAATTCCTTTGGTAAGTGTCAACGGGTATGATGGCATGAAGGAGTATATAAAGAAGACATATTAGTTGTTGAAGATGTGCACGATAGAAAAATTCCAAAGTCTAAAAAAAAGCTTCCTGTTGTTTAGACAAACTCTTTGAGCGAATCATTGTTTTCAAAAGAGAGTCTATATTCGTAAGAGACCTTGAGGAAGTGTAGTAGATCATCTACGCTGTGGAATCAAGGAAGAGCTGTGGTGTAACTCCTCTTTTGTTCATAGTGGAATCCAGCCAATTGGCGTCAGTGCGGAAGAGTGGACGTAGGCTTAGAATAAGCCGAACCACTATAAACCTTGTGTTTAATCTTCTCTTCCCTTATCTCAGTCTTACTTTGATCGCTGTATGTCTCAATTCTATTAACTATCCAATATTGTGTAATTGACGAGAAAAATAATTATATACCTATTCACCCCCCTCTAGGTGCTTATACTAGCTATATCAGATGAATAGTGCTAGGATTTCTCTTCTTCTTTTTTTTGGTTTTTTTCTCTCTCCTGTTGCACGTCCCTTCCTCTCTGCCCCTTCACTTTTCTGCAGAAGCTTTTTGCTTTTGACATTTTCTCTTATTTCCTTTCGACGAAGAGAAACCTAGAAAAAGGCCCCCTATCTCTCACCGTACATGATTGCTTTTATAGATAAAAATAGGTGATCTTCATAGAATATTTTATCTCGCTTTTTCAATATACATGAAGATATTCTATAACCTCCCGATCACCCAAAAGCCTCTTATTTTCCTTATCTCCTCAATATTCCCAACGATCTTATCACCTAAAGATTAAAGATAAGATTGCAACCCGATTCTAAAAACCACCGTAATATCGCATGAAATCTCAATTTCCCACGGGATAATTAATTTAAAAAACAACGGGCTTGGGCTAATTTACTCCTTTCGTGGGCCTAATCCGGCCTGCCAAGCTAGAGCGCAAAAATATTAATTCACACCCCTCCACCACCAATCCTAAAAATAAAATGCAAAACATGTAAATTAAAAAATAAATACACCTAAAAATTATATGCTATGCAATTGAATTATAATATTTTTTTCTTAGGAGTTAAAAATTAATCCTTAATTTTTATGCAATAAATGACTAAATGGGTTGCCCAAAATTTAGGTGTCAATAAACAAAAAATGTTATTTAGGTTATATAGATTTCATAATGTGCACACCATATGTTGTGCTTTAATTAGTGGGTCGTAGGTTAATGCTTTAACATTCCCGTCGTGTAGTTGTTTTTTAATAAATAAATAAATAAGCCAAAGATTAGTATTGCATCATTATGTTATTTTTTAATAAGACTTATTAAGTCATTTTTTTAAAAAAAAGAAGAAAACACAAAAGTCATTTATTTAGTTAATAGGTTAGTTCATAATTAATAGCACATGTGTAATAAAAAATCATTAAAAAATCGTTGCATATGTGTAATAAAAAATCATTAAAAAATCGTAAAAAGAACCTGCATATAGAATTACCATGTCACATCCCATATCAAATAGCACATGCATATTTAGGGTTATGTAAATTAGATTGCACACATATTGTAATGATTTAAATTATGTCACATGAATTGCATCTCATATGTCATTAAAGTAAAACTCATGCATATCAAATTTAGATTAAGATTGCATATAATTAACATTTAAAAAAAAAATTAGGTGTCATGTCATTTAGAAATCATGTTTAAGGCATGCATTTTGATTAGTATTTTTGTAAGTTTTTAAGTAAGTTGTAGTTTATAATTTCTTGCAATTTATCATTTCAGCTAATTGAATTGATTGTGCACCCACATGACCACCCCTTTGCATGTTAGTAGCTTAGGTTAAAATTAATCAAGACTACCTGCAAAATATTTTTTAAATTAAAATGACAAGGTACCGAAAGGGAGTTAGATTTTTCTAGCGTAACCATGTCCCCGAACCTATTGAATCTCTGGTTCGCAAAAGTAAAGTATTCTCCCATACTTTACTTGGGTTTCTAACCAACCTTAATTGGTTAGCGGTGGCTCCAAATTGAGTATAATTACATGTTTAATGAGTTAATTTCTTAGTATCAAGTCGTGATTGGTAGGACTTGGGAGGATCCGTGCCAAGTCTTCGGACTTAGTAATCTAATAGCCTTCTTTGAGTAATTCACCCTCGAAATGGTCGCGACACTTGCACAGGACGAGAACATGGAGATCTGTCTATGATCTCTTGTTTTTGTGTAGTTTAGCTGCTGAAATGCTAGAACATTTGTTTACATGATATTGACAATTATCTGTCATACATGATATTGAAATAATCATAAGCAGCGATAAAAGTATAGATTATTGGATTGACATGCAATAAGAAATTATTTTTTTATTCCCAATCTTTTAATAAGGTCTTCTATGTTGGAAGTGCCTTGTCTCGTATAAAATAGACGGGTTTGTATAGGCCAATTGAAGTCTTCTACTCTTACAAATGAAAACGATGGGCTCAATGGGCTAAGCCCTAATAGACCTGCTTGCGAGTGCATGAGAACCAAATTTGGCACCATTCAACAATTATTATTAACCAACCAAAATAAAAATTATTTTTTATTTATTAAATTCGAATTTATAATGATAAGATGACCTTTTTGTCCTATTGAAATAGTGTGACCATTCACGATAGAGTTTTTATTATTTAATTTTGAATTTTATTTTCTACATATTAGTTAATAGGCGCTCTTAGGCCCTGTTTGGTTCAGCTTTCCCCAAAGCCCCTTGGGGAAAATATTTTGTGCTTGGCAACCATTTTCGAAAGCTCGGGCAAATATTAGCATTCCCAATGCTGAAAGCCCAATGCAAGTCTGGACCAGCTTTGAGCATTAGACATTTCAGAAATGCAAGTCCATTTATCATCGTTATTGTTCATCTTCTTCCCCATTCTTCCTTGTTCATCTTTGTCTTTGTCTTCCTCGCCGCCTGAGAGTTCGGCTTCCCGGCAACCACCACAGCCACGGTGGCGCGACCTACGACCCAAGCGGCGTCACTTGGCTCGCGCGACTAGACGATGCCACCTGAGGTTCGCGTAGACCTAGGCGGCATCGCCTGGCTCACGTGACCAGGCGACGCCACTTGAAGTCGCACGGACCTCGGGGGCATCGCCTGGCACGCACGAGCCAAGCAACGTCGCCTAAGGTCAAGACCTGAGGCCGTCAGATCTAGCTGTCGAACGGCTAGATTTGGCCTTCATGACCTTCGGCGGCCAGATCTAGCAGTTCGGTGGCAAAATTTGGTTGTTCAGCGGTTGGCCGGCAGTTAGCCAGCAGTTGGCCAATCGCTGAAATTTGATTTTCAGACTTACAAAAAAAAAATAGCAAAAGCCAATTACAAATGTAAATTTTGTCAAATGGCATTTATGTTAAGTTACCTTTTAATGCTATAATTTACCAAATGGTGTAACATTTCCGAAAACTCATTTACCTTAAAGGTATTTGCATTCTCTCAATGGCATTTCATCAAAGCCGAACCAAACGGACCCTTACAACTTTTGAAATGTTGTATTTGTTCAAATATTATTTTTTAGAAGTTATAAAATTCATAAGAAAAAATTATTATTTAATATTATTTTTTATAATACAAATTTTCACTATGTCTTTTAAGAAAGCATCTATTTACAATGCAACCTTTCCCAAAGCATCAATTCTTATAGATTGATATAAATTTGTCATTTTCTGTCTCACATTTTTTTCTTGTTGATTTTTCTTTCTCAAAGTACAGCTTTTGTTTTTAATTATTTCATTTTGAGAGTTCTTGGAGAAATACCAGAATTAATATTAGTATTCTTATTGAGACTTTATTGTATCTTGAAGGATTTTTACCATTAATCATTAGCAATATTGTGGGGTCAATAATTCTTTAAAGACGAGTGTCGTTTTGTCTCTTAAAGTCTGATTCCGTTATTTCCCAATTGAATTTTTACCAAAATTCTAATTATTATAATTAGAGGCCCTTAATGGACCCATATGTGAGCTGGCTCAACTTTTGCGGAACCCAAAGTTCTTGGTAGGCTAGACAAATCCCAAGGCCTGCCTTGGACCGGTGTCTTTTAATTAATCTGTCTCATTATCTATGCCTTTTGGGGGGGGGGGTGTTCAATAGAAGAAATAAACATATGCTCACTCGATTCCTTGAATTCAATCGTCGATTTGCAGGGGAGAAAGTTACTGAGACAGAAGCAAAGAAAAAAGTGATATAATCATATCATGTTGAATGGTAAACAAGGACCATGACATAGACAAAGCTTTCTGTGAGTAATGTTAAGTGATTTATTAAGCATAATGTGAAACTGGTTTATAAAGGGTAATGAAAATTACACAGGTGTCATGATCATGACATGAAAACGATTGTTTGAAAGTGCATATATCTTCTCCCTCGACATTTGTGATCATGCCATGCATTCAATTTAATAGTGCTGCCAATCAAAAAAGCGTTAAATTATGTTTTGAATATAAGTTCATAAAGAAAAAAAATCCTAAGAAAATTACGGCGTCAAGCCCGAGATCTCCAAGGTTCACACTTGATCTCGGCTTGGGCTCATCCTGATCGGTGGCCACCGTCAGCCCCCGGCAATTGGGCGGGTAGCGATGTGGAGGTGGTGGGAGAGAGAGAGGTGGGGGAGAGCGGCTGCTGTGTACTGCGGTGGAGCTCGAAGGGCAAACGTCGGATCGCCTGCGACATACCCTCGGGATTGGTGAACCTCAAAAGAAGACAAAAAGTAAAGGCAAGCAATTGTCTTGTCATCATGATTCGACAGAAATGGAAGGGGCGGTAGTAATACTCAACGAAGGGCCGGGAGAGTCTCCTCGTCACGTTTTTGCTCTTTGTGCGAAACGTCCATTTCCATTTGCCCTGCTCCGGTCATATATTCTTGAAAATCCATTAAACTGAGGCCAAGTTGCTTGGCTAAACTTCACCGACAAATCCAAAAGAAAAACTATAAACTCGTTCCGTGCTCCACTTGATTTTCTACATAAACCTTCCATACACATCTCAACATATATCGTCAAGAGCTCGTAATCCAAAGCGTCCAAACATACCTTAGAGTAGAGGAGACAACGCCTTTAGCCACCGCATACCTCCGGCGTTGTCGAATGGCATCGGAGATCGAATACGAGCCGCCGCTCCAGCCGGTGATCGACCCTTCCCGCGCGAGGACCCCCGAGCACCACCTCGTCCCCGTCGTCAAGACGTTGAAGTCGTCCATCCTGACCCGGCTCCACGCCGGCTACTTCCGCATCAGCCTCTCCCTCGCGAGCCAGGCCTTGCTGTGGAAGATCCTCCGCCGCCCGTCGCCGACGCCCGACGACTCGCTGCCCCTCGAGCATCTCTCCCATGTGATCCCTCACATGACGTTCATGATCTTCTGGGGCTTCGCCCTCCTGGTCCAGATCTCCCTCTCGTTCCTCTATATTCTCCGGTGTTTCTTTCACTTTGGCCTGGTGAGGGCGGAGTTCCAGCACCACGTCGGAGTGAACTACCTGTTCGCGCCGTGGATAGCGTGGCTCGTGCTGCTCCAGGCGGCCGACTTCACGTCGGACCTGCCGAAGACGACCTTGTACCTGGTCCTCTGGTGGGCCTTCGCGGTCCCCGTGATCCTGCTCGACGTAAAGGTCTACGGGCAGTGGTTCACGACCGAGAGGCGGTTCCTCTCGTTGGTGGCCAACCCGACGAGCCAGCTATCGGTGGTGGGGAACCTAGTGGGCGCGCGGGCCGCGGCCGAGATGGGGTGGCGCGAGACCGCGGTCTGCATGTTCTCGCTTGGGATGGCGCATTACCTGGTGCTGTTCGTCACTTTGTACCAGCGGTTGTCCGGCGGGGACAAGCTGCCGGCGATGCTGAGGCCGGTCTTCTTCCTGTTCTTCGCCGCGCCGAGCAAGGCGAGCGTCGCCTGGAAGTCCATCGCCGGAGAGTTCGACATCGGGTCGAAGATGCTCTTCTTCCTCTCCCTCTTTCTGTTCACCTCTCTGGTAATCAGCACTTACCTTCCCTTCGTCTCTCTAGTTGATACGCAAATCTTTCATGCTGCAGCAGCAGGCTCATTTACAACCAATCAAAGTGCAGAAAAATCTGTGCAGGGTTGCTGATCTCTCGAGTTTCGATGTAGTAGGTGTCGGGGTACGTCTAGCTTTAATTCGTAATTTATATGGAGTTTCATAAGATAATATCTTCGATCGACTAGTATCATGACTAAGCTCTGAAGAGGTGATCTGGCGAAAGTTCTCCCAAACCGTTTCTCCAAAATACTTATAACTCGGTAGAATACAATAATAGATTGTATCATGAAGACTGACTTTTCTAACTCCATCAAATTTTTAATAGACAAACGGAGAGACATAAGTTAAAAACGAAAGGGAGCTGTCCTTCAGAACAAGACATAAGAATCTGATATCGATTTGGAGATCGAAATCGTGCCGACTTATTATTAAATAAAGTGTAAATAAATACTTAAAATCTTCCAAGTTGTAGTAGAAGATGTTCATGCAAACAAATTTTTCCCCAAAATTGAAGTGGTGTGCATTTGATGTCGAAGTGGACAAACTTAGTCATCGAGCTCAACCAATCTCTCCTTTCTTTGGACGAGGAAATTTCATAACTTGGAGTGATTAGGAAAAAACCACATGGTACATATTTTTGTATGATGTTTCTTTAGCAACCTTTTCTTTCCACTCTCTTTTGTCCCCTTCATCAGATTCGTCCGTGGAAATTGTGTACGGGGAAATTGGCTCTCTCTGTTGTGTGGATCGTACCATAGTTTAAGGGTCTAAAATGTCAAGCCCACTCAAGAAAAAATGTTCAATAAACTAAAATTTCCCCCTCGATTAAGGCAACTGGGTTACGCAACTTTCTTGCATGACTTTTGACCCCAATTACAAAATACTCATCGTTTATTAATTTATACCTCCAAAAATCTTTAATAAATACAGCTTCCGCCAGCTGCTTTTGAAAGTGATGACGCAATATCGGGTATGACCAATAAATTAGGGTTTCAGTTGACATGCGTTCTTTAATCTTGGGTAAATTTTTATAAATTATTGAACTCGGGTTTGTCTTGTGGTGGTGTCGAAACAGGCATGCAGACCGGCGCTCTTCAAGAAATCGATGAGGAAATTCAACGTCGCGTGGTGGGCGTACTCGTTCCCGCTGACCTTCTTGGCCTTGGCGTCGTCGGAGTACGCGCAGGAGGTGAAGGGCCCGATCGCTTCGGGGCTCATGCTCGTGCTGTCTGCACTCTCGTTCCTGGTCCTTCTTGGCCTAATCCTGCTTACCATGCTCAACACCGAGCGGCTCTTCCGCGAGGACGACCCAATCCTGCGCTTCGACAAAGGGAAGAGAGCATGGAACTAGTCACTCAGATGGTTTCCCGGTCTGTAACTTATAATTAAGGATGGGTTAAGGAAGAGATACACGTATGTTGCCATGGTTTTGTATCTTTAGCTCATCCACAGAGCAACTGCGGTGTTTAATGCATGTGCTCTTTGTATTCAGGGATATATTAGTAGTGTGTACAATTTAGTGAGATCAATGCCAACTGATTTAAAAGCGTAAATTTTGATATGAGAGCATGATTTATGAATTAAATATTCTAACTCTATTTACTCAACCATTGGGTTTTGCTCCACCCTTCCAATATGAAAAAGAGAGGTGGGGATTCGAATATCCATCTCAGGGAAGATTGTGGTGAGGACGATTTAGTTTCAAGTGTTGGTTTTAACTCCTATGCCCTGTAAAGAGATAGAACAAAAGTCTGAAAGTGAGAGTTAGAGTAAAAGTAGAGTATAACAAATAATAATAATAATAATAATAATAATAACCTGTTTACTTTCTCTGTGCGCGCAGAAGTGTGTATAGTATGAGATGATCTGAGGGTACAGTCCGAACTTGGGCTAAGGAAACTCGTTTCTTCCACCTTCAGCATCTTTAATTTCTTGATACAAATCTTTGATAAATAGGAGAGATTCGAACGTATCGGTTGATCTACGAAAAGATTGCCTAAAAGGAAAGTAGCCAAATTCTAGGGGATACAATTCCAGCTTCTTCCCTTAAAACTAAAGCAACATCATTTTGATTGTTAATAGATTGTTGATCACTCAAAAACTCCGTAAAGTTGAGTCTTTGTTTAGTGTGGCCTTCAAGAATTTTAAAACTCATTCATTCATGATGTTAAAGTACCCCACATCATCGCTTGTTTATGGAAATCACGTGCTCCTAGATAAATTTGGCTTGCCTCGCCTCATGAGCTTATGCATTGGGTAGGACATTCTAGTGTGTTATAACGGCCAAGTTCCGCCTTAGTTTATTTCGCATGCGCCACCTCCTATTTGTCAAATCCTCTCCTAATCTGGCTCCTACACAAGAGAGGCGTTAAAGTATCTCACATCACTTATCTATAAGGTTAATATATATATATATATACATGTCGTGTTCTTCCACCTTTTTTTAATTGGACATTCTAATAGAGACTGAATTTTGATAACTATCTATCACGCAATATGACAAAATGAGTTCAGACAACATCTTTCGTCATCATGGTAGTGACATTGGCTATATCGATGCCATCGGTAATATGTAATAAATTAAGCTAATAGCTTCATGTTTAGGTCAAGCTCCTAATCAATACTTGGTGTGTAACCTAACTACAAATGAATAGGTTCATGTCTCTCTCTAATGCATAGTTCATAACTACAAATGGTAATATTCAAGCAATCTTCAATCAGTCTTTAATTAGATATGGCGCATACTAAAATATCATAGCCTACGTGTGAAAAATCTTTTTGTAGAAGGAAACACTCAAGCAATTAACCTAACACAGCCAAGCCTTTTATTCTTTACTAATAACTTCAGTTTTCAACTTCGTTTGTCAGAGAAAACTATATACGTTGTCCGAGAGCATGATCGCGAAACACCTAGAGATTAAATACTCATAATATAATAAACCTCGAAAGTTTGGTTTAAAAGACAAAATACCCTCAAATTTGTGGTCGTTACATGCAAAATGACGGCGAGGGAAAAGCAAAACTGAGGGAGCGAGGGTGACGGAATGGAGAGGAAATGGATGAACAAGCAAGAGTTGGCAACACATAAAACTATGAGTGAATAACACATTAGAAGATCGACGTGGTCCTGGGGAAAGTAGACTTTGATAATACGGTGTCTTTGAATGGAGCTAAAGCTGATGTCCTTTCCCTTGTCTTTAATCATGCTTGATAAGATAGCATGCATGAAATGGTTTCCGCTCATCTTGAATATTGCAACCGGCGTCGACAAGCTAACAGATAAAGAATACAATGGAAGAGAGAATTGTGAAAATTCTGTATTTCTCACTGTGTTTCTATGTGCCATAATGAAGAGTCCATGTGCCTATGTACAAAATTTATTAATTATAAAATAATTAGAGATATACACAATCAATGGAGATATATGCATAATTTTGAGAGATATAATTAAACCAAATGATATATCTTAATAATTTATAATATCCTCCCACTCTTCATCTGTCTTTAATGACTATTCCTTCAAGAGCTTGGAGTGACTTCTCTAAGGCGTTCTTTTGGGTTTTGTAGAATGAACTCTAATCTATCCAACACCTTCTCAAATACACTTTTCTTGACACAACTTTTAAATCCTTCTAAAAGGTCATGTCTTGTGTATGAAAGATCTTGTTTAGAAGGGTACACTCAAAAATTTAACCTATCACAAGCAAGCCTTTTATACTTTACTAGTAACTTCATTTTATTACTTCTTTCGTCCATGATTACTGTATGTATAGTCAAAGAGTATGATCGCGAAACGTCTGCACATTTAATATTCGTATTATAATAAACCCTTGAAAGTTTGGTCTCACAAAAATATTCCATAAAATGGATGTCCGTTGCGTGCAAAATGACAATGAGGAAGAAACAAACACTAAATTAAGGGAACGAGGGTGACGTCATGGAGAAGAAATGCACAAACTAACGAGAGTTAATAATAAACTAATAGCAATAAATAAATATAGGCTTAATAGAAAGTTAAAGGAGCAATGTAAGCCTAATATAAGTAGACTTTGTTGATATTGTCTTACTATGGAGCCAAAGCTGATGTCCCTTTCATTATTTTTTTCAAAGATATGCTTGAGAAGATTGTATGCGTCTAATTGTTTTCTGTTCATCTTTAATATTACAACTGGCATCAACAAGCTAACAAAAAATTGTCATGTACCGTCACCCAATTAATAAGGAACAACTCCGGCATATATTGTGCATCTAGGATTTACATATATAATAAACGAATCGACCATAGGTCCAATGATTTACTTTTTGGGTGAGATCAGAGGGTGATATGAATGTTTTATCATGTTCAACCAACACAAGGTTTGAGAAAGTGTACAAGTTTAGTTTTATAAAATCTAAATGAATTGCATGGCAAAAAATTTGTGTAATTAACATTTGACATTATACAGAGATTGCGTAAAAAGTAGGATCTCGACTCCCATCTTTCGTCATGTACCAGTCGTAATTGTCCATGAGAGGGATCTCTCTCTCTCGCTCTCTCTCTTTCTCTCTCTCCTAACTTCTTACCAAACAGAACACTAGCTGCAAAACATTAGCAAAAAGTGCGCACGTAAATGAGCTCTGAAATTTTTTTTGTATTTGGAAGCAATTAATAGCAAAAGTACTTTATGTTTGCTAAAAAGAAAACTCACTATACATGAGGCACTTTATGATAGTCCAATATATTTATTTGACTAAATATGGATTTTTGGTTATGCACATATCTCAATTGGTACTAATGTAGTCGCACGGCTTGGTGTAACTTCAGTGTTTTAATTGAGACTGATGATGGATATGGGCTTATGTATAGGAAGCTCCCCTCTATCGGGAATGAGAAACGTAAAAGAGAATAGTTAGAGAATCAGGCAAGCAAATAATTACATTAAAAATCCTTCAAAATAATTAAGGGAAATTATAATGCCGTACTAGGTAATCTTTTAACTATTATATCAAGTTAAAATTACAAGAGAAATCATATTAATATACAATAAGAGTTTAGGTTATAGAGTAATGGAGGCAATTATTTGTATACTCTTTTAACAATTCTTTCATTTATCAAACTTCACAACTCCATCCTTTACCCAAAAAAAATATTAAATAAAACTTTACCAAAAAAAAAAAAAACTTCACAACTCCATCCATCTCCTACTTTGAATTTGATCTTCAAAATGGCAATAGTCTCTACTCATCTTTATAACCAAATTGTCCTAGTGTGGTGGCGCCTCCTCATCACTAACCTTGGAGACAAGGTAATGTACAACCTCAGTTCTCAATTATGACACCCTAGGTTAACATATTTGCAATATTTTTCGTACCAAGAATCTTTTTCAATGATAGCGTGTTATCATCTATCAGCTCAAAGATATGGAGATACTTCAACTAAAAGTGTTTTTGTCACGCCCCGATCCTCCGAGCGCGCGAACATCCCACTCTGGTCGATACAAATGCGACTTCCCAGGACACGTCGCCGACCCATTCATTTTTATTGCACATGCGGAAGCGAAACAAATCCCCTGACAACATCTAACTTGGGATAGAAAAGCAGGCAATCAATCACAACCAAACAAGCTTTCTTATAAACACATAGGTTTATATACAACAATGGATTGTCTACAAAATAGACAGGCTCAACAACTAGGGAACTGTCCTATGACCAACTTGTCAGACACGTTCGCCGATTCTTCAGCCTCCACCTTCCGAACTCCAAGACTTCCGGTCCTCCACGACCGTCATCTAGGGACCTGAAATATTATCCCACAACCGGGATGAGACTACGTCTCAGCGAGTCCTACCCTCTAAAACTCAATTAGGAAGAAAATACGCCTCAGGGCGCTCTAGCCACACAAATAGGACAGAGGGCTTACCTCGCCTCAGTCCCTTTCCTGCACGTCAGCACAATTCAATTCTCAATCACATTTGATCATTCACAATGATTCAATTCAATCCCATTATCTATCTTTCCATACCGTCTATCAAACCAGTCGTTAATACGACATATGCTTTCCAAAGCTGTAGTATATAGACGGTAGCTCGCTGAAGCTGTAGCGTATAGATAGCTCACTGAAGCTGTAGCGTATATATATAGCTCACTGAAGCTGTAGCGTATATATATAGCTCACTGAAGCTGTAGCGTATAGATAGCTCCCTGAAGCTGTAGCGTATATATATAGCTCTCAAGCTCGTAGCGTATATATATAGCTCATTTGAAGCCGTAGCGTATATGTATATAATATTTGCTCAACCAAGCGATACATATATAAACAATCGCTCGCCAAAGCTATCAATTCAACAATAACCCAAACCAATCCTCAATCAAATCAATCAATAGATTCAAAGCGGTCCTACCAACCAATTACGATGCCAATAGCTGACACCAGGTATTTTCAAGTTAAATACCAAAACTTCTCCAATTTCACTTAATTCCACATTTTTGGAATTATTAACCACAATCATCATTTTCACTCAATTTCGCAATTTAACATATAATTAGCACAAACCGACCGCACCGCTGCGATCGTGCGAAATTCTAACGACCAAGCCATCCGGCATAATTTTCGAAATTATTAAATAATTAAATTTAATTCCGAAAATTAAATAATTAAATATTATATTATAATAATATAATTTAATAAAATAATATTTATAAATTGAAATAATTAATTAATTAAAAATAATTAATTAGGGCTTAAACAAGATTACACTAATTTAATCATACAATTAGCCCTAATTAAATATCCATTAAGCTAATCATACAACTAATCTAATTTACATTAAAATAATCTAATCTAATCACCTAAACCTAATTAGACTAATCTAAACACCCCTTAAGCGTCATTAACTCACTAAGCAAGAATTAGAGGATAAACTCACCGGATTAACATTCCGGCGAGTCCACGGCGAAGGCGACGCCAAGGCGGTCGATAAACCCCAAAGCGGCGACACCAAAGGAGGCCGGGAAGACACTGAAAACGGGCCTCGAAGTCTGGAACTTCTTGCTGTCTTCTGCTTCTGATCTGGGCTGAACTGCAGAGAAGAAACCAGCAACTTCAACGGTGAAAACGGGCCGATCGGAGCTCCGGCGAGCGGGTGGTTGGCAACCAGCGGCTCCCGGGGTCTTGGGGATCTTATAGGAGGTTGGGATGGGCAAAGGAATGGTCGGAATGGGGCGAAACAGCAAGAAAACCCGAAACAGGCGGAACCAGGCGAGTCCAGACGGTCCGGCGATCGGCGGCTTCGGACGGCCGTACGGGACGGCCGGAGAATCGTTCCGGCGAGCGACGAGATGCTCCGGAACGGTATGGATGTCTTCTTCACGACGATGGGTGGCTCGTTCGCTGATTCAACCGGGAAGTTAACTTTTACTCGGATCTTTGGCGAAAGGTCGGCTGGAGCAGAAACTGGAACGAGGAGAAAACAGGGGAGGAAAACGGCCGACGATGGCCTTCCGGGCGTGCGACGATGGAGGGGCTGGTGAGCTCGGTTTCTCTGGTTTCTGCTGAGCTTCTCTCCTTCAACAATAATGGAGAAAGCCACAAATTAAGGGAGAAGAAGGCTGCTTAGCAAGGGGGTCTCCTTGGGCTCTTTAGAGCTCAACACTTGCCATTCTCTCATTGGCTTTGCCCCCACCATGACATCACATGACCTCAGCCACTCTCTCTCCTCAAGCTTCCTCCACAACCTTGCCAATAGGTGCAAAATAGCTCTCCCCATGGCATACGAATTTGTTACATTTCCCTCTTCAATCTCAATCAATTTCATCCAATTCTCAACCAAACACATCCATTTGAAGCCCAATTAAATCCATCAGGGTATCCTCGTCCGTCTCATGACTTTTTCCCATCAAATGATCCAACTTGCATCCCGAAGATTCAATCAAAACGACCCTCCGACAATTCCGAACAAAACGGCCTTACTTTGCTTTTCTGCCAAAAATCTCGATTTGTAGAAAAATCTTCTGAGGATGAGTCGACGTTCCTAAAATGAATTGTGACTTGACAGAACTTCCAATTTCTGTAATCGGGTTCAATTTCGCGGTTAAATTCAATCTGGCGCGACTTTAGTGCGTCCTAATCTACCGGGTAGCTTTTAGGAATTTTTCTGTGCAATTGACCTGTGGTTGATTATTCTCAAGCCACAAAGTGCATCTTCGACACCTTGGCGACTCTCGATTGTCGTAGAAATCTCGAGGTTTCGATTACGGACACAGGGTACCCAAAACGACAGAAGAATCGGTCTAGTGCCGGTCGACGAGGATATTGCGATCAGGTGGAATCACCCACACTCTAATCACCTATCTCGTCGAATCGACCTATGCGATCTCTCGTTCGATTCGATAGTGTCGTAATGATCCTTGCAGATTAATACGGTCGAGTAGCCGATTTATGGTCGAATTCTCAAGTCTATTGCGTTTAGATTCCTTAACGGCTTCACCGATAGACTAGTTATCTCGTGAGTGGCCAACTCGAGAAGAAAGCTATAGACGCGAAGATGAAATGCCCGACTTATTTAATTGAAACCAGAATTGGAAAATCGGGATGTCACAACTCTTCCCCTCTTATAAAAATTTCGTCCTCGAAATTTAAACCATTAAAATTCTTCTTCAAAATGGTGGGGTATTGTCGTCTCATCAATTCTGCTCCTTCATTCGCTTCAGACTTCGCCGGACTTACGCTTCAAACTGCTATCCAAGATCCTCGGTGCTGCCGAAACATTTCCAAATTGGCCAAACCAATTCTTGATTCCCAAAAAGGCTAAGTACTTGTCTATCTTTACAAAAATGAAAGCTGCAAAAATTTTGGTTCCTTTTTTTTTTTTTTTCTTTTTATTTTTCCACAAAGCGGCTAACTGCCGCGTCGGGGATTCGAACTCCCGACTTCGGACCTGCGGCTTCATCCGGATACCACTCGGCTAGAGGCGCCGACGGTGTCCCAAACCGCTTTCTTTTTTCCATTTAAAGCCAAAATCCTTCTTTGAACCCAATTTTCGATGGATTCCGATTTAAATGCTGCTTCACCTTCATTTCCTTAATCAAACACAATGTCCCTTTCAAAGGCGACATTTAAGGAAAAATATATTTCCCCTACTTGAAATTCCAAGGTCTGCGATACTAATCTGCGAAGCTAAACTGGCGATTCTAAGCGGTCTCAAATCTGTCACTGATAATTGCAACTGAATCACTGATTGCTAAACTGACTCTGAGCTATAACCTTTCATTCTCTGATCTCAACTCAACAACTGAAGTTCTGAACACTCTGCTCTGCACTGACTAAAAAGGAACTATTTGACTGATCTACTGTAACTGAGAACCTCTGGTCAAGATCTGATATAACTCTGACACTGACACTGACACTCTATGCAAACGAATTATCTGATGCACAAACACCTCTGCATGCCTAATCCAATCAAGATCCTTCCGCAAAGCCACAGGGTGGGCTGATTTCATCAGTCTATCAATTACTACCCGAAATGAGATTATTAACACACAGACTCCTCGATAGACCTATCACAAAAATCTATTGTGACGCGATCCCACTTCCACACGAGGATCTCGAGAGATCACAAAGGTCCTCTCAAATTGCAAAACCGTGCTTTCTCTTGCTAGCACATCTGACACTTGCGACCTGCCAGTGATATCTATCTTCATACCGGTCTGCCAATCCTGTTGATGCAAATTCTGTCCCATCTTCGTACTGTCTGGACAACGCTGAAGCTGCTACGACAAGCTTCCAATAAGATCTCCTCTCTAATCTCTGTACCATCAGGTACACACAATCGTACACAGAAATCTGAAAATCAGTTCCCTTCTTCTCGGTATCCTCTTACAGAATCTTTTGAATCTCTGAGTATGTCCACTAAAGCGTCTGATTCTAACCTGAATATTCGGTTCAATTCTGAGGGTGGCCATAAAATTCGAAGGTGGCCTACCTCAAATTTGAAAACCGAATTTTGAACTTTCTCAAGTAAGGTCCATACTTTAACCGGCATATGCACAAATGTAGACTCTCGACTCAACACATTAGTGACTTCTTTCATTCTTCCAAGGTGATACCAAATACCACCATCCTAGTCCTTCAAAAGATCTGGTTCACAGCGGTATCTCATATTCAATTCCTTCCGAGAAAATAAATACTTTTGAGACTTTAACGATCAACGAAGATCTGGAGTCTTTCTTCACACCAACAATATCTCTAAATATTCATAACAAACATTATTACTGCAAGTTCTAAGTCATGCGTCGGGTAATTCAGCTCATGAGGTCTCAACTGACGGGACAAGTATGTTACAACCTTGCCGTGCTGCATTAGCATGCAACCCAATCCTCTAAACGACGCATCACTGTAGATCTCGTAACCTCCAGGACCAGATGGAATGGTCAGCACAGGTGCGGTAGTCAGCTTCTGCTTAAGCTCTTGGAAACTACGCTCGCACTTGTCCGTCCACACAAACTTCTCTTCCTTCTTCAGTAGTCGAGTCAACGGCGACGCTAAAGCTTAAAACCCTTCTACGAACCTTCTGTAATACTTTGCTAAACCCGGAAAACTTCTAATCTCTGTTACTGTCGTCGGTCTCGGCCAGTTAATCACTGCTTCAATCTTGGACGGGTCCACTGATATTCCTTCACCTGAAATCACGTGACCTAGAAATGCCACACGAGTTAACCAAAACTCGCACTTACTAAACTTGGCATACAACTCATGATTCCTCAGAGTCTGTAGCACTATCCTCAACTGTCTTTCGTGCTCTTCTGGACTTCTCGAGTACACCAAGATGTCGTCAATGACCACAATTACAAACTGATCCAGATACTCCTTGAACACTCGGTTCATCAGATCCATAAAAACAGCTAAAGGGTTCGTCAAACCGAACAATAATGCAGTGAACTCACAATTGCCATATCAAGTACGAGACACTAAATTCGGTATGTCTTCCTTTCAAATCCTCAATTGATGATACCCTATCCTCAAGTCGATCTTGGAGAATATCAATACACAAACACAACAAACCATCTTTCTTCTTCACGAACAGAACGGTGCTTTCCAAGGTTATGCACTTTGGGACGTAAGAATCCCTTATCTAACAATTCCCGCATCAACACTTTCGGTTCTTTCAACTTTGATAAAGCCATCCGGTAAGGAGCCTTAGGGACCGGCCGTAATCCGGTTGCTAATTCAATCACAAACTTTATTTCCCTTTCGACAAACAAACTTGGCAATCTTCAGGAAACACCTCAGAAAACTTCTGTACCACGGTTATGTTCTCCATATTCGGTTCCTCAATTGTCACATCCACTATAGTTGCCATATCGATTTGGCAACCAACAACTAGAACCGGGTCGTCTTCAGTGACAAATAACAGGGACGAAGGTTCTTTCTGACTTTCAGTAACTCAAAACTTTCGCACACTAACTGAACCAACTGAATCATATCACTGCCACGATTCATAACAGCAGAAAGCTCATCGAGCCAAACCTTTTCATAAATGACTTCCAAGTCATATATAAGCAAACCCATCAAGTACAACTATCATCAGAGATGAATCTTCACTTTACTTTATTACAACAACGGAAACTTCACAACTTTCACTCAAAATCCAGCTGCGATACTCTGATAATACACCTCAAAACATTTTTCCCTAGATCGATGCATGGTCAATCCATTCCTAATCCTTTCGCCATCCTAGTGGCGTCATGACGGCGGTAGCAATGCTCGAGTCCTCTTGGACTTACACGGACAGTTCCCATCCCGATAGCCGTGCTGGCCACATTCAAAGCACGCTCCCGTTGCACTTGGTCACCAGGCTGACTCACACTTCTTTTCTCAAACTTGACACACAATCAGTGAGTCCTCTATCTCCTGTCAGGTGACAACATGCGCTCTTTCTTGTACTGAAGGCCTGCTCTACAAACCCCACGATGCATTCTATGGCGCATTCCTTTCGATCTGTCTCCTCGGCTTTCTAAGACCATTTCTGGCCAGGTAACCTTGTTGGTTACACACAAAACAAGCACCCGTCTTACCAAGACACGGGGCTAATCCATGTCGGCTTCTGTCAGCACGACACACACCATTCTGATCCATTGCTGACCTGACCATCCCACATTTCCAGTTGGATGGAAATGGGATACTTTTCTCCAATCACCAGCTTCTTCCCAAACTGGTTTCCATCTCTACTAAATCTGAACCTCGACTTGGATGCAACGGCTTGCTCCCGGATCACAACTCTAGCTTGGGCCTCAACAGGCGCAGCAACAACAACAGTGACAACACTGGCGGCGGTAAATACAGCAGCAACAGCGGCGGCTCGGTCCTGAGCTTACTGACCCAACAAGCTTCCAAGGAACACTAGCGCCTGAATGATCCCATCAAACCTAGGATCACTCGGTGCTGCTACACTAGTACCGACCTACAACGGTACTCTCACACTCGCGCTGGTCTGAGCCAGTGCTCCACCACGACCACCTCGGGTACCGATCCTTGTCGGCATATCACCCCGAGTAATTGGTCTAAAGGTTCTCTCTAGGAGTCCTCTGCTCCTGATCACTCATCTACAGGATCTTTACAGAAACCTGTTTCTCAATTCTAATCCCAGATTAGAATTTGAGTGATCATCACCAATCAATTTACCAAACAACTATCAGCCACATGCACCAGCATGAAATAAAAGTCATTCCTACTAACTATCCCACAACAATCGCACCTTATCACTCCATTCACAAACCCGCTCTGATACCACTTAAACGGGGATGTCACGCCCGATCCTCCGAGCGCGAACATCCCACTCCGGTCGATACAAATGCGACTTCCCGGGACACGTCGCCGACCCATTCATTTTTATTGCACATGCGGAAGCGAAACAAATCCCCGACAACATCTAACTTGGGATAGAAAAGCAGGCAATCAATCACAACCAAACAAGCTTTCTTATAAACACATAGGTTTATATACAACAATGGATTGTCTACAAAATAGACAGGCTCAACAACTAGGGAACTGTCCTATGACCAACTTGTCAGACACGTTCGCCGATTCTTCAGCCTCCACCTTCCGAACTCCAAGACTTCCGGTCCTCCACGACCGTCATCTAGGGACCTGAAATATTATCCCACAACCGGGATGAGACTACGTCTCGCCGAGTCCTACCCTCTAAAACTCAATTAGGAAGAAAATACGCCTCAGGGCGCTCTAGCCACACAAATAGGACAGAGGGCTTACCTCGCCTCAGTCCCTTTCCTGCACGTCAGCACAATTCAATTCTCAATCACATTTGATCATTCACAATGATTCAATTCAATCCCATTATCTATCTTTCCATACCGTCTATCAAACCAGTCGTTAATACGACATATGCTTTCCAAAGCTGTAGTATATAGACGGTAGCTCATTGAAGCCGTAGCGTATAGATAGCTCCCTGAAGCTGTAGCGTATATATATAGCTCACTTTGGGCGTAGCGTATATATATAGCTCACTGAAGCTGTAGCGTATAGATAGCTCCCTGAAGCTGTAGCGTATATATATAGCTCACTGAAGCTGTAGCGTATATATATAGCTCACTGAAGCTGTAGCGTATATGTATATAATATTTGCTCAACCAAGCGATACATATATAAACAATCGCTCGCCAAAGCTATCAATTCAACAATAACCCAAACCAATCCTCAATCAAATCAATCAATAGATTCAAACTGGTCCTACCAACCAATTACGATGCCAATAGCTGACACCAGGTATTTTCAAGTTAAATACCAAAACTTCTCCAATTTCACTTAATTCCACATTTTTGGAATTATTAACCACAATCATCATTTTCACTCAATTTCGCAATTTAACATATAATTAGCACAAACCGACCGCACTGCTTTGCGATCGGTGCGAAATTCTAACGACCTAGCCATCCCAAGCATAATTTTCGAAATTATTAAATAATTAAATTTAATTCCGAAAATTAAATAATTAAATATTATATTATAATAATATAATTTAATAAAATAATATTTATAAATTCGAAATAATTAATTAATTAAAAATAATTAATTAGGGCTTAAACAAGATTACACTAATTTAATCATACAATTAGCCCTAATTAAATATCCATTAAGCTAATCATACAACTAATCTAATTTACATTAAAATAATCTAATCTAATCACCTAAACCTAATTAGACTAATCTAAACACCCCTTAAGCGTCATTAACTCACTAAGCAAGAATTAGAGGATAAACTCACCGGATTAACATTCCGGCGAGTCCACGGCGAAGGCGACGCCAAGGCGGTCGATAAACCCCAAAGCGGCGACACCAAAGGAGGCCGGGAAGACACTGAAAACGGGCCTCGAAGTCTGGAACTTCTTGCTGTCTTCTGCTTCTGATCTGGGCTGAACTGCAGAGAAGAAACCAGCAACTTCAACGGTGAAAACGGGCCGATCGGAGCTCCGGCGAGCGGGTGGTTGGCAACCAGCGGCTCCCGGGGGTCTTGGGGATCTTATAGGAGGTTGGGATGGGCAAAGGAATGGTCGGAATGGGGCGAAACAGCAAGAAAACCCGAAACAGGCGGAACCAGGCGAGTCCAGACGGTCCGGCGATCGGCGGCTTCGGACGGCCGTACGGGACGGCCGGAGAATCGTTCCGGCGAGCGACGAGATGCTCCGGAACGGTATGGATGTCTTCTTCACGACGATGGGTGGCTCGTTCGCTGATTCAACCTGGAAGTTAACTTTTTACTCGGATCTTTGGCGAAAGGTCGGCTGGAGCAGAAACTGGAACGAGGAGAAAACAGGGGAGGAAAACGGCCGACGATGGCCTTCCGGGCGTGCGACGATGGAGGGGCTGGTGAGCTCGGTTTCTCTGGTTTCTGCTGAGCTTCTCTCCTTCAACAATAATGGAGAAAGCCACAAATTAAGGGAGAAGAAGGCTGCTTAGCAAGGGGGTCTCCTTGGGCTCTTTAGAGCTCAACACTTGCCATTCTCTCATTGGCTTTGCCCCCACCATGACATCACATGACCTCAGCCACTCTCTCTCCTCAAGCTTCCTCCACAACCTTGCCAATAGGTGCAAAATAGCTCTCCCCCATGGCATACGAATTTGTTACATTTCCCTCTTCAATCTCAATCAATTTCATCCAATTCTCAACCAAACACATCCATTTGAAGCCCAATTAAATCCATCAGGGTATCCTCGTCCGTCTCATGACTTTTTCCCATCAAATGATCCAACTTGCATCCCGAAGATTCAATCAAAAACGACCCTCTGACAATTCCGAACAAAAACGGCCTTACTTTGCTTTTCTGCCAAAAATCTCGATTTGTAGAAAAATCTTCTGAGGATGAGTCGACGTTCCTAAAATGAATTGTGACTTGACAGAACTTCCAATTTCTGTAATCGGGTTCAATTTCGCGGTTAAATTCAATCGGCGCGACTTTAGTGCGTCCTAATCTACCGGGTAGCTTTTAGGAATTTTTCTGTGCAATTGACCTGTGGTTGATTATTCTCAAGCCACAAAGTGCATCTTCGACACCTTGGCGACTCTCGATTGTCGTAGAAATCTCGAGGTTTCGATTACGGACACAGGGTACCCAAAACGACAGAAGAATCGGTCTAGTGCCGGTCGACGAGGATATTGCGATCAGGTGGAATCACCCACACTCTAATCACCTATCTCAGTCGAATCGACCTATTACTGATCTCTGTTCGATTCTGATAGTGTCGTAATGATCCTTGCAGATTAATACGGTCGAGTAGCCGATTTATGGTCGAATTCTCAAGTCTATTGCGTTTAGATTCCTTAACGGCTTCACCTGATAGACTAGTTATCTCGTGAGTGGCCAACTCAGAGAAGAAAGCTATAGACGCGAAGATGAAATGCCCGACTTATTTAATTGAAACCAGAATTGGAAAATCGGGATGTCACAGTTTTTTCCTTGAGCGAAGTACTGGTATCTTTGCGAGCCAAGTAACATCCTTACTATCAATGAAAGGACCACTACTATCATGCTTCTTACCTATCTCTTGTAGAAAATTCTTCTACCAAATGATCTTATTGCCAGCTTTAGATATAGCAATGCACTGTGCTTCGGTGGTTGAGAATGACACATACTTTTGACGTCTAGAGTTCCAATTGACTGCAATGCCACTAAAGATAAAAAAAAAAAAAAAAAAAAAAAAAAAAAAAAAACCCTGATGTGCTCTTCCCATTGTCAATGTTACCTCCAAGTTTTGTATTGACAAAGCCTTGTAAAGGCACATTATATTTTATGAAAAAAAAAATGTAGTGCTCAAAGTACCTCTTAGGTATCTTAGTAGCTACTTTTATAGCTTCCCAATGCTTCATTCCATGATTAGTCATATATTAGTTCACAATCCTCCTACACGAGCCATGTCTTGTTCGATACACACCGCATCATACATTAAACGATTGGTAGCTAACTCAAGGTACCTTAGTCGTGTACTTCCATCCTCATATGCTTAGTGACTGCTCCATTAAGAGTTTGAAATGACTTCCTTAATGAGCCATTATGGGCTTTGCACTCTGAACTCTGAATTTGTCCAACACTTTCTCATTATACTTTTCTTGAGACATTTTAAGAAATCCTTATAATCTATCTCGCACAATCATTTGACAATTGCTACTTCAATATGTTAATTTCCTCATGCTTGTTCCTATAATGACCATATTATCTACATACAGTGGCAAATTACTATGCCAATTATCAAATTTCTTGAAGTCAAAATAGCGATCCATTTTTTATCTAGTGAACCTATTACTGCACATTAATGAATCAAAACTCTTCTACCACTATCTAGGAGTCTATTTCAAACCACACAAATTTTTTTTTTAGCCTAGAGATATAGCTTTGTTTCGCAAGAACTTAAAACAATTTGGTTAAACCATGTAGATATCCTCCTTTAAGTCACCAACGAGGATTGCAATCTTCACATCTGAATGTTCTAGATATAAATTCTCAGTGGCAACAAGACTCAACATAAGCCTAAATTTAATCGAATTCACAATTGGGTTTTATGTAGAAAACCTTTTACTACCAACCTCACCTTGTACCTCTTGTTGCCATCAGGTTCTCTTTGAACTTATTGCCTCACCTTTTACCTCTTAACCTGCAATGCTTCAGAAAAATATTCTGATGAGCCAACATCAATCAAAAGCAAATAATTCAATGATTAAGAATGCCTCTACAAAGATTTATATGTTATATTGGATTTTCTTAAAGCAGTTCAGACATAGGTGGTTTCATTTTGATTTTCAATCTGTTTACGACAATAGTTTCAGGATTCCTATCCAGAATATTCTTAGAATCTCCCTCCAATACAAGATCTTTAGTCCCTTTTGTTTGTTTCCTCACCCTAGATCCTACCACAGATTTGTCTTTGTACAACATTTTCTAGCCTTTGCATCAAGTTTGTCCCCAGTTTCAAATAGAATCTTAAAAATCTCCCTCCAATACAATCTCTTTAGTCCCTTTTGTTTGTTTCCTCACCCTAGATCCTACCACAGATTTGTCTTTGTACAACATACTTTCATTGACCCTAACATCATTAATTTTTGTCGGTTTCCTACTTTATTCATATCAAAGCCGATTGCCGAAATGGTCAAAATCATATCCAATGAATGGGGAAAAAAAACATTTTCTAGCCTTTGCATCAAGTTTGTCTCCAGTTTCAAAATCCGGGCGCATATATGGAAACACAACACGAAACTTTCAGTTGCGATATGAACTTGATGTGGCAGAATCCAATGCGAAATGCACAAACAAACAAGAGTTAACGATAAACTAATAGCAGCAAATAAAACTATAGGGAATACCAAATCAAAAGATCTTCTAGGCCTAAGAAAAGTAGACTTTGTCGATACGGATCTATAGAATGGAGCCAAAGCTGATGTCATTTTCATGTCCTAATGTTATGGTTGACAAGATTGCTTGCCTGTACTGGTTTCCGCTCATCTTCGATACGGCAACCGGCCTCAACAAGCTGCCAAGAACTGTCATGTACTGTCACCCAATTAATGGGAATTGCGCATGTTTTAGTATTATAAACTTCTAAATTGTTCACTAGAGCGATCTTCAGGGTACTCACGCGACAAAAGGCGATGATAAAACTTCACGTCAATGATTCCAAGACCACCCAACCTCTTACCGAACAGAGCAATAGTAGCAAAAAATGAAACCGGCGAGAGCATGCCCGTAAATCAGCTTTGTTAGGAATTTTTCTGTAAATGGGCAGCCATTAATAGCAAAATTACCTTGTGTTAGCTAAAGAAAGACTCACTATATATGAGACATTTTATGATAGTCCATTATAGTTATGGGGATAATTATCCGAAAAAGTTATAAACTTATTGTATGACGGCCAAGTCAATCATAAAAGTTTTAATTTTGTTAATTTAGTTATAAACCTTTTGACGATTTGTCAATATAGTCATTCCGATTAATTTTGGTTGGAAATTGCTGAAGCGATGGTTTAGTCATTATCGGCCATCCTACATGGCCATCTGAGGTTGACCAGCATTAATGCAAACAATTTTTGCATATAGAGGGAGACTTAAATAAGGATCTTGCTAGGTTTGATGAATTCACAAGCTTGATGTGCGTTTGATGAACCAAGACCTAACTAGCGACTTTATTACTACGTAGACATGATGCACTGGCTTAGCTAATCTTGTACGGCAGCAATTAAGTTGGATGGACGAATCATGCGCTACCATTGTTTTTCTTGTTGTTGGAAGAGCAAGTCCATATTTCATTCATGTCGCTTGATCTAAACGCTTCCTTGAAACTCCGACTGACTCTTTCTTGGATTTGATTTCTCGCGAACTCCAAAATCTCGACAAGGCCTGCCGACCTTTGCTATTCGAGAAATGCATGAAGCGATTCAACGTTGCATGGTGATCGTAATCAAGAGATTAAATTGTATCTTTGTGGCGGACGATCTTCTCCTTTTTCCCCCTTTTCACGTCACTAGTTCTTATATAAAAACTGGTAGGTTCAGGTGAATATTGGTCATCAAAAAGTAGACGTGGATGTTGACCTACCGAAAATTTGCAAACGTGATATGTTCGTAATTGGGTATCTAAGTTATCATCCTCCATTCATAGTAGTTTTATGAAGCCGATATCAGATTAACCATTGCCATAACTGAAAGTTTGATGCTGTAATGGGTACCAAGTGAAGGGATGTGCTAGTTGGTGAATATTCGAAAGCTCAAGTTATGAGGTACTGTGAATCTCAGATTTTGTTGATGGGAGAAAATTGGTAGTGATTCTGAAATCTGCTGTTGATAAACAGGTCGAAACTTGGGGTTCTGCTCTTGTTGGCCAAGAAGTCTTGGGGAGAAAGAAATTCAGTGTGGTGTGATTTTTTCCGCTGCTGATCTGCTGACGGCGGAGTTGAGGGTAGTGAGATTGAGAACGGACTGTCCTTGTTCAAACTCCCCACAGCTACAACTTGTCATCGTGCTATTGAGAATGGTCCTTCGAATAATGTCCATTTTCCTGAGCCAAAGAGTTTAGATACAGACACTTCTGGTACTCCTATCTGGATCAAGTTACTCTTAAATTCCTCTAGTTCTTATGTCTTTGGAGGGACTAAGTTATGTTTCAGATGCCATTGAATTACTCCTTTGCAGGCACGGAAACTGACTTCCTTCTGTCTGCAAGTTGTTGGAACATGATCAGAATCAGAAAGCAGAAGACTCATCAGCATAAGGTGGCATCGTTCCATCCCATCTTCCTGAGTCAAAGAGTCTTGATATTGATACTTCTCGTACTCCTATCTGGGTTAAGTTACTAAAAGTTCCTCCAACTCTTAGGTCTTTGAAGGGACTTAGTTATGTTTCACATGCCAATAAGTACTCCTTTGCAGGCGTAAAAACTGGCTTCTTTTCATCTGCAAGTTGTTGGAACATGATCATAGTGAGAAGCAGAAGGTTTTTCCTTTTTTTGGTGGAAGAGAAAGCAGACGGTTAATCAGCATAAGTTGGCGTCGTTCCATCCCTGCATGCCAAGGTTTGGTTTCATGATTTCGATGGGCACGCTTGATGAGCTGCAGACTTTGCACAGGACGAGAACGTGGAGATCTGTCTACGATCTCTTGTTTTTGTGTAGTTTAGCTGCTGAATTGCTAGAACATTTGTTTACATGATATTGAGAATTATCTGTCATACATGATATTGAAATAATCATAAGCAGTGATAAAAGTATAGATTATTGGATTGACATGCAATAATTTTTTATTCCCAATCTTTTAATAAGGTCTTCTATGTTGGAAGTGCCTTGTCTCGTATAAAATAGACGGGTTTGTATAGGCCAACTGAAGTCTTCTACTCTTACAAATGAAAACAATGGGCTCAGTGGGCTAAGCCCTAATAGACCTGCTTGCGAGTGCATGAGAACCAAATTTGGCACCATTCAACAATTATTATTAACCGAAAAAAAAAATATTATTTTTTATTTATTAAATTCTAATTTATAATGATAAGATGACCTTTTTGTCCTATTGAAATGGTGTGATCGTTCAATGATAGAGTTTTTATTATTTAATTTTGAATTTTATTTTTTCTACCTATTAGTTATTAGGCGCTCACAACTTTTGAAATGTTGTATTTGTTCAAATGTTAGTTTTTAGAAGTTATAAAATTCAGAAAAAAAAAAATATTATTTAATACTATTTTTTATAATACAAATTTTCACTATGTCTTTTGAGAAAGCATCTATTTACAATGCAACCTTTCCTAAAGCATCTATTCTTATAGACTGATATAAATTTGTCATTTTTCTGTCTCACATTTTTTTCTTGTTGATTTGTCTTTCTCAAAGTACAGCTTTTGTTTTTAATTATTTCATTTTGAGAGTTCTTGGAGAAATACCATAATTATTATCTAGTATTCGTATTGAGACTTTATAGTATCTTGAAGGATTTTTACCATTAATCATTAGCAATGTTGTGAGGTCAATAATTCTTTATAGACAAGTGTTGTTTCACATCTTAAAGTCTGATTCCGTCATTTCCCAATTGATTTTTTTACCAAAATTCTAATTATTATAATTAGAGGCCCTTAATGGGACCCATATGTGAGCTGGCCCAACTTCTGCTGAACCCAAAGTTCTTGGTAGGCTAGACAAATCCCAAGGCCTGCCTTGGACCGGTGTCTTTTAATTAATCCTTGTCTCATTATCTATGCTTTTTTTTTTTTTTTTTTTTTTGGGTTGGGGGGGGTCAATAGAAGAAATAAACATATGCTCACTCGAATCCTTGAATTCAATCGTCGATTTGCAGGGGAGAAAGTTACTGAGACTAAAGCAAAGAAAAAAGTGATATAATCATATTATGTTGAATGGTAGACAAGGGCCATGACATAGACGAAGCTTTCCGTGAGTAATGTTAAGTGATTTATTAAGCATATTGCGAAACTGGTTTATAAAGGGTAACGACAATTACACAGGTGTCATGATCATGACATGAAAACGATTGTTTGAAAGTGCATATATCTTCCCCCTCCACATTTATGATCATGCCGTGCGTTCAATTTAATAGTGCCGCCAATAAAAAAAAAAGTGTTAAATTATGTTTCAAATATGAGTTCATAAAGAAAAAATTCCTAAGATAATTATGGCGTCAAGCCCGAGATCTCCAAGGTTCACACTTGATCTCGGCTTGGCTCATCCTGATGGGTGGCCACCGTCAGCCCCCGGCGATTGGGCGGGTAGCGATGTGGAGGTGGTGGGAGAGAGAGAGGTGGGGGAGAGCGGCTGCTGTGTACTGCGGTCGAGCTCGAAGGGCAAACGCCGGATCGCCTGCGACATACCCTCGGGCTTGGTGTACCTCGAATGCGTATGGTCTTGACACTTAAAATCAAGACAACTTTGATCGTAAAAACATAAAAAGAAGACAAAAAGCAAAAGCAAGCAATTGTCTTGTCATCATGATTCGACAGAAATGGAAGGGGCGGCAGTAATACTCAACGAAGGGCGGGGAGAGTCTCCTCGTCACGTTTTTGCTCTTTGCGCGAAACGTCCATTTCCATTCGCCCTGCCCTCGGCATATATTCTTGAAAATCCATTAAACAGAGGCCAAGTTGCTCGCCTAAACGTCACCGAAAAATCCAAGTAAAAGGACAAATCTAAAAGAAAAACTATAAACTCGTTCCGTACTCGACTTGATTTTCTACATAAACCTTCCATACACATCTCAACATATATCGTCAAGACCTCGTAACCCAAAGCGTCCAAACGTACCTTAGAGGAGACAACGCCTTTCGCCACCGCAACCTCCGGCGTCGTCGAATGGCATCGGAGATCGAATACGAGCCGCCGCTCCAGCCGGTGATCGACCCTTCCCGCGCGAGGACCCCGAGCACCACCTCGTCCCCGTCGTCAAGACGTTGAAGTCGTCCATCCTGACCCGGCTCCACGCCGGCTACTTCCGCATCAGCCTCTCCCTCGCGAGCCAGGCCTTGCTGTGGAAGATCCTCCGCCGCCCGTCGCCGACGCCCGACGACTCGCTGCCCCTCGAGCATCTCTCCCATGTGATCCCTCACATGACGTTCATGATCTTCTGGGGCTTCGCTCTGCTGGTCCAGATCTCCCTCTCGTTCCTCTATATTCTCCGGTGTTTCTTTCACTTTGGCCTGGTGAGGGCGGAGTTCCAGCACCACGTCGGAGTGAACTACCTGTTCGCGCCGTGGATAGCGTGGCTCGTGCTGCTCCAGGCGGCCGACTTCACGTCGGACCTGCCAAAGACGACGTTGTACCTGGTCCTCTGGTGGGCCTTCGCGGTCCCCGTGATCCTACTCGACGTAAAGGTCTACGGGCAGTGGTTCACGACCGAGAGGCGGTTCCTCTCGATGGTGGCCAACCCGACGAGCCAGCTCTCCGTGGTGGGGAACCTGGTGGGCGCGCGGGCCGCGGCCGAGATGGGGTGGCGCGAGACCGCGGTCTGCATGTTCTCGCTTGGGATGGCGCATTACCTGGTGCTGTTCGTCACCTTGTACCAGCGGTTGTCCGGCGGCGACAAGCTACCGGCGATGCTGAGGCCGGTCTTCTTCCTGTTCTTCGCCGCGCCGAGCAAGGCGAGCGTCGCCTGGAAGTCCATCGCCGGAGAGTTCGACATCGGGTCGAAGATGCTCTTCTTCCTCTCCCTCTTTCTCTTCACCTCTCTGGTAATCAACACTTACCTTCCCTTCATCTCTCTAGTTGATACGCATCACTTTTCATGCTGCTGCAGCAACAGGCCCATTTGCAACCAATCAAAGTACAGAAAAATCTGTGCAGGGTTGCTGAGCTCTCGAGTTTCGATGTAGTAGGTGTCCTGGTACGTCTAGGTTAAATTCATTATTTATATGGAGTTTCATAAGATAATATCTTCAATCGACTAGTACCATGACTAAGCTTTGAAGAGGTGATCTGGCGAAAGTTCTCCCAAACCATTTCTCCAAAATACTTGTAACTTGGTAGATTACAATAATAGATTGTATCACGACGACTAACTTTTCTAACTCCAAAATTTTAATAGACAAATGGGGGACATAAGTAAAAAACGAAAGGGAGCTGTCCTTTAGAACAAGACATAAGAATCTGGTATCTATCTGAGGATCGAAATCGTGCCGATCCATCATTAGATAAAGTCTAAATATTTACCTAAAATCTTCCAAGTTGTAGTAGAAGATGCTTATGCAAACAAATTTTTCCCAAAAATTGAAGTGGTGTGCATTTGATGTTGAAGTGGACAAACTTAGTCATCAAGCTCAACCAATCTCTCCTTTCTTCGGACGATGAAATTTCATAACTTGGAGTGACTAGGAAAAAACCCCGTGGTACATATTTTTCTATGACGTTTTTTTAGCAACCTTTTCTTTCCGCTCTCTCTTGTCCCCTTCATCAGATTCGGCCGTGGAAATTGTCTACCGGGAAATTGGCTCTCTCTGTTGTGTGGATCGTACCATAGTTTAAGGGTCTAAAATGTCAAGCCCGCTCAAGAAAAACATTCAATAAACTAAAATTTCCCCCTCGATTAAGGCAACTGGGTTACGCAACTTTCTTGCATGACTTTTGACCCCAATTACAAAATACTCATCCTTCATTAATTTATACCTCCAAAAATCTTTAATATATACACCTTCCGCCAGCTGCTTTTGAAAGAGATGACGCAATATCGGGTATGACCAATAAATTAGGGTTTCAGTTGACATGCGTTCTTTAATCTTGGGTAAATTGTTATAAATTATTGAACTGAGTTTGTCTTGTGGTGGTGTCGAAACAGGCATGCAGACCGGCGCTCTTCAAGAAGTCGATGAGGAAATTCAACGTCGCATGGTGGGCGTACTCGTTCCCGCTGACCTTCCTCGCCTTGGCGTCGTCGGAGTATGCGCAGGAGGTGAAGGGTCCGATTGCCTCGGGGCTCATGATCGTGCTGTCGGCGCTCTCGTTCCTGGTCCTCCTCGGCCTGATCCTGCTCACCATGCTCAACACCGAGCGGCTCTTCCGCGAGGATGACCCGACCCTGCGCTTCGACAAGGGGAAATGGGCGAGGAACTAGTCGCTCAGATAGTTTCCGGGTCTGTAACTTATAACTAAGCAGGGGTTAAGGAAGAGTATACATGTATGTCGCCATGGTTTTGTATCTTTAGGTCATTCACGGAGCAACTGCGGTGCTTAGTGCATGTGCTCTTTATGTCCAGGGATATATTAGTAGCGTGTGCGATTTTGTAAGATCATTGCTAATGATCTAAAAGCTTAAACTTTAAAATGAAAGCATGATTTATAATTTAAATATTCTAACCCTGTTTACTCTCTCTCTCTCTCTCTCTCCGCGCACACAAGCGTGTGTAGTATGAGATGATCTGAGGGTATGCTCCGAACTTGGGGTAACGAAACTTGTTTCTTCTACCTTCAACATCTTTAATTTCTTGATACAAATCTTTGATAGATAGGAGAGATTCAAACGTATTGGTTAATCCACGAAAAGATAACCTGAAAGGAAACTAGCCAAATTGTAGGGGATGCAATTGCAGCTTCTTCCCTTAAAACTAAAGCAACATCATTTTGATTGTTAATAGTTTTGATTGTTAATAGATTGTTTTTTTTTTTTTTTTTTTTGTAACCAAGGACTCCACCACGGGACCTTTTGCGAGAGGAGCAAATGCTTGAGCCAACTACGCCACAACGCTGGGTGGTGCGATTGTTAATAGATTGTTGATCACTCAAAAACTCCATAAATCTGAGTCTTTGTTTAATGTTCCTTCAAGAATTTTAAAAAAAGTCATTCATTCATGATGTTAAAGCACCACACATCATCACTTGTTTATGGAGATCGTGGCCTCCTATATACATTTGGCTTGCCTTGCCTCATGAGCTTATGTTTTGGGTTGGACATTCTAACGTGGTATAACAACCAAGTTCTGCCTTAGTTTATTTTGCATGCGCCACCCCCTATTTGTCAAATCCTCTCCTACTTTGGCTCCTCCATTTGAGAGGAGTTAAAGTATCCCACATCACTTATCTATAAAATGTATATATGTTTTTTTATACATGTGGTCTTCTTTTACCATATTTTGATTGGGCATTCTAATAGAGACTGAATTTTGATAACTATCTATCACACAATATGAAAAAATGAGTTCAGACAACATCTTTTGTCATCATGGAAGTGACATTGGCTATATAGATGCCATCAGTAATACGTAATAAATTAAGCTACTAACTTCGTGTTTAGGTCAAGCTCCTAATCAATACTTGACGTGTAACCTAACTACAAATGAATAGGTTCATGTCTCTCTCCAATGCATAGTTCATAACTACAAATGGCAGTATTCAAGCAATTTTCAATCAGTCTTTAATTAAATACGGCGCATACTAAAATATCATAGCCTGCGTGTGAAAAATCTTTTTGTAGAAGGAAACACTCAAGCCATTAACCTAACACAGCCAAGCCTCTTATTCTTTACTAATAACTTCAGTTTTCAACTTCGTTTGTCAAAGAAAACTATATACGTTGTCCACGAGCATGATCGCGAAACACCTAGAGATTAAATACTCATAATATAATAACCTTGAAAGTTTAGTTTTTTTAAAAAAAAAAATACCCTCAAAATTGTGGTCGTTACATGCAAAATGACGGCAAGGGAAAAGCAAAACTGAGGGAACGAGGGTGATGGAATGGAGAGGAAATGGATAAACAAGCAAGAGTTAGCAACAAATAAAACTGGAGTGAATAATACATTAGAAGATCGACGTGGTCCTGGGGAAATTAGACTTTGATAATACGGTGTCTTTGAATGTAGCTAAGGCTGATGTCCTTTCCCTTGTCTTTTATCATGCTTGAGAAGATAGCATGCATGAAATGGTTTCCGCTCATCTTGAATATTGCAACCGGCGTCAACAAGCTAACAGATAAAGAATATTGTGGAAGAGAGAATTGTGAAAATTCTGTATATCTCAGTGTGTCTCTATGTGCCATAAAGAAGAGTCCATGTGCCTATTTACAAACTTTATTAATTATAAATTAATTAGAGATATACACAATCAATGGAGATATATGCATAATTTTGAGAGATATAAAGAATCAAAGGATATATCTTAATAATTTATAATATCCTCCCACTCTTCATCTGTCTTTAATGACTATTCCTTGAAGAGCTTGGAGTGATTTCTCTAAGGCGTTCTTTTGGGTTTTGTAGAACGAACTCTAATCTATCCAACACCTTCTCAGATACACTTTTCTTGAGACAACTTTTAAATCCTTCTAATCTATCTCACATGATCTTCATGTCAGGAATCTGAGTTGCCAAGTTGCTGCTCTCAAGTCCTTCATTTCAAACTCCTTTGACAATTGATGCTTCAATTTATTGATCTACCTCATGCTAGATCTTGCAGTGATCATATCATTCACATACAACAATCAAATAATAAAGCAACCATTAGATTTCTTGAAGTAATAGCAATAGTCTATTTCACATATAGTGAACTCCTAATCGCACATAAATGTGTCAAATTTCTTATAGCACCATCTACAAGCCTGTTTTAAATCATATAGACTTTCATTCAACTTGCAAACATAGTTCTATTTACCAAGAATTTGAAAACCTTTGATTATACCATATATATATATACCCTCCTCTAAGTCACCAAGGAGGAGTGTGATCTTCACATCGAACTGTTTTACAAATTTGGAGAAACCCTTTTACTAAAAATTTCCCCTTGTTCCTCTTGCTGCCATTAGTTTCTTCTTTGATCTCATACACCCACTTGTTCTACAATGCCTTCTTTCCAGGTGTCATTTAGGACAACACCCAAGTTGTATTCTTCATGGGTGAATCCAACTCATCATATATTGTTATATATACAAAATGAAGAGGTCTTCACCAGAAAAAAAAAAAAAAAAAATTATTTTTTCATTTCTTCAAAAAAAAAAAAAAAAAAAAAAAAAACAAGAGAAAGTAACATTGGCTAATAGCTTGTGTTTAGGTCACCACCACATCAATACTTGGCAGGGAAATGCCTATCTAGCCTCTCTAATCCATGGTTCTTAACTACAAATGACACTGCCTCCCTTGCAACATTCTAGCAATGTCTAATCAGTCTTTGAATTAGATGTGGCATACACTAAAAAGTCATGTCTTGTGTATGAAAAATCTTTTTTAGAAGGATACACTAAAAAATTTAACCTATCACGAGCAAGCATTTTATACTTTACTAGTAACTTCAGTTTATAACTTCATTCGTCAACGATTACTGTATGTATAGTCAAAGAGTATGTTCGCGAAACCTCTGCACATTTAATATTCGTATTATAATAAACCCTTGAAAGTTTGGTCTCAGAAAAATATTCCATCAAATGGATGTCGTTGCGTGCAAAGTGACGATGAGGAAGAAAGAAACGCTAAATTAAGGGAACGAGGGTGACGTCATGGAGAAGAAATTCACAAACTAACGACTTAATAATAAACTAATAGCAATAAATAAATATGGGCTTAATAGAAAATTAAAAGAGCAATGTAAGCCTAATATAAGTAGACTTTGTTGATATTGTCTTACTATGGAGCCAAAGCTGATGTCCTTTTCATTTATTTTTTATTTTTCAAAAGATATGCTTGAGAAGATTGTACACGTCTAATTGTTTTCTATTCATCTTTAATATTACAACTGGCATCAACAAGCTAACAATAAATTGTCATGTATTGTCACCCAATTAATAAGGAACAATTCCGGCATATTTTTTTGCATCTAGGATTTACATATATAATAAAGGGATAAGTGTTCCAGAAGTTCTACAACTTGTCACGAAAATACATTTCAGTCCTAAAACTTGCAAAAAGTGCATTTAAATTTTAAAACTTGTCAAATTGTTTCAAATGAGTCCTAAGATCAACGCATTTAGCATTTTCCGTTAAAAATGCTGACATGGCATTTTAAATATTTTTTATTTTCTAGGTTTATTTTTTAATTAATTTTTATCCATTTTTTAAAAATTAGATTTAAAAACTAAAAAATTAAATTTATTCTTATCTTATTTTAAAAAAAAAAAACTAAAAGGAAAAGTTAAAAATTTTATTTTAAAATTTTTAAAAATAAATTAAAAAATAATGTTAACTTTTTAAATATGTTTTTATAAATATTTTAACTAAAAAATTATTTTTAATTAAAATGTTTTTTAATAAATATTTTAACTTTTTTTTTTTAAGTTTTTGGTGAAAATAAGATAAAATGAATAAATTTGATTTTTAGTTTTTAAGTCTATTTAAAAAAATAATTAAAAAATAATTAAAAAATTCATGTGGAAAATAAAAAATTATTTAAAATGCCACGTCAGCATTTTTAATGGAAAAGGCTAACGCGTCGATCTTAGGACTCGTTTGAAACAATTTGACAAGTTTTATGACTTAAATGCACTTTTTGCAAGTTTTAGGACTGAAATGCATTTTCGTGACAAGTTGTAGAACTTCTAGAACACTTATCCCTATAATAAATGAATCTACCGTAGGTCCAATGATTTACTTCACAAACGAGATCAGAGGGAAATATGAATGTTTTATCATGTTCAACCAACATAAGGTTTGGGAAAGTGTACAAGTTTAGTTTTATAAAATCTAAATGAAAGGCATGGCAAAAAATTTGTGTAATTAACATAACATTTTACAGAGATTGCGTAAAAAGTAGGATCTCGACTTCCATCTTTCATCATGTACCAGTCGTAATTGTCCATGAGAGGGATCTCTCTCTCTCTCTTTCTCTCTCTCTCAGCAATGAGAGACAAGGAGAGGGTTGTTTGAGTGATAAGAGGGGAGTGCAAAGCTTTATGTTGGTGGTTTCAAAACTACCTAACTTCTTACTAAACAGAACACTAGCAGCAAAACATTAGCAAAAAGTGCGCACGTAAATGAGCTCTCAAAGATTTTTTTTTTGTATTTGTATTTGGGAAGCAATTGATAGCAAAAGTACTTTATGTTTGCTAAAAAAGACGCACTTTATGTGAGACACTTTATGACAGTCCAATATAGTTATTTGACTACATATGGATTTTTGGTTATGCACATATCTCAATTGGTATTTAATGTAGTCGCACGGCTTGGTGCAAGTTCAGTGTTTTAATTGAGACTGATGATGGATATGGGCTTATATATAGGAAGCTCCCCTCTATTGCGACTGAGAAACGTAAAAGAGAATAGTCAGAGAAGAAGGCAAGCAAATAATTCCATGAAAAAAATCCTTCAAAATAATTAAGGGAAACTATAATGTTGTACTAGGTAATCTTTAACTATTATATCAAGTTATAATTACAAGAGAGATCATATTAATATACAACTGTTGTGACCTCTTTTTTCGGCACCCGATTAGGGACGGGCACCTGTGAAGGCTAATGATTTGGCTAGGTCTCTTAGGCTCAGCACGGGCTCTCCCAAGCCTACCAATTCGTGACTTATGGTTTGACTATTTTTTACCTATAAGTTAAGGAGTTGCCATTAATCAATTTGAGGTGGGTCGACTAGAAACCCAAGCGGAATATTGGGAGAAATATTCACTTCAGCGTAACTAGAAAAATTATGATCGGGGACTTGATTACACTAGTTAATCACTAATGTGAACCCAAATTTTGAAGCCCTAGGGTCCGGTGATCCGTGGCACCGAGGGGTTGGCTGGAATGTCGTCGAGCAGTGATTCGGCGGCGCGCAGTGGACGGCGGCTAGGGTTCCGGGTAGGGAAAGTGGCGGTGATGACTTGTCTAGTGGCTGCTGGTTTCTCAGAAAAAGTAGCGGCAACAGCAACGTGCAACTGTTGGGTTCTCGGAAAGAGCGGTAGCAACAACGATGGGTGATTGCTGGGTTTTCGGGGAGCGATGGTAGCGGCATTGGGCTTACCGTGACGACGTCAGAGGCTGAATGGCAGTGGCGCTGGGCTGGTGCTATGACAGGGCTGGATCCCGTGATGGTTCAGCACAAGGGTGGTGTGAGGAAATCAGCTGTACTCTAACACAGCGGTGCTTGCAGTGGGTCGTAGGGGACGGCGGTGCCCCAGCTCGGGGGTGGATCTGGTGCAGCGGCATCGAGTCCCACGGTGGTTTGGGGCTGGTGCTGCAACGAGGCTAACAATTCTTTCATTTATCAAACTTCACAACTCCATCCATCTCCTACTTTGAATCTAATCTTCAAAATGGCAATAGTCTCCACTTATCTTTATAACCAATTGTCCTAGTGTGGTGGCACCTCCTCATCACTAACTTTGGAGACAAGGTAATGTACAACCTCAATTCTCAGTTATGACACCCTTGGTTAACATATCTGCAATATTTTTCATACCAATAATCTTTTTCAATGATAGCGTATTATCATCTATTAGCTCAAAGATATGAAGATACTTCAACTAAAAGTGTTTTTTCCTTGAGTGAAGTACTAGAATCTTTGCAAGACACGTAGCATCCTAACTATCAATGAGAGGACCACTACTATCATGCTTCTTACCTATCTCCTTTAGAAAATTCTTCAACCATATGATCTTATTGCCAACTTTAGATATAGCAATGTACTGTGCTTTAGTGGTTGAGAATGACACATACTTTTGACGTCTGGAGTTCCAATTGACTGCAATGCCATTGAAGACAAAAAAATAACCTTGATGTGCTCTTCCCATTGTCAATGTTACCATGAAGTTTTGTATTGACAAAGCCTTGTAAAGGCACATTATTTTTTTTGAAAAAAATGTAGTGCTCAAAGTATCTCTTAGGTATCTTAGTAGTTACTTTTATAGCTTCCCAATGCATCATTCTTGGATTAGCCATATATTAGTTCACAATCCCCCTACATGAGCTATGTCTTGTTTGATACACATTGCAGCATACATTAAACGACTGGTAGCTGACAAAAGGTACCTTGGCCATATATTCCCACTCCTCATATGTTTAGTGACTGCTCCATTAAGAGTTTGAAATGATTTCCCTAATGAGCCATTATGGGCTTTGCACTCTGGACTTTGAATTTGTCCAACACTTACTCATTATACTTTTCTTGAGACATTTTAAGAAATCCTTTTGATCTATCTTGCACAACCATTAGACAATTGCTACTTATGTATGTTAATTTCCTCATGCTTGTTCCTCCAACGACCATATTATCTACATATAATGGTAAATTACTATGCCGGTTATCAAATTTCTTGAAGTCATAATTGTGATCCATTTTAGATCTAGTGAACCTATTACCGCACATTAATGGGTCAAAACTCTTCTACCACTGTCTAGGAGTCTATTTCAGACCACATAAATTTTTCTTTAGCCTAGAGATACAGCTTTGTTTGCCAGGAACTTGAAACATTTTGGTTAAACCATGTAGATATCCTCCTTTAAGTCACCAATGAGGAATGCAATCTTCACATCTGAATGTTCTAGATATAAATTCTCAATGGCAACAATACTCAACATAAGCATAAATTTAGTCGACTTCACAATTGGGTTTTGTGTAGAAAACCTTTTACTACCAACCTCACTTTGTATGTGGCACTCCAAACGGCTAAGGTCGCCACAGATACCTATCGTTCCACCTAATGAATACTAGTTACATAACTTTGATATAAAAGGGGTTTAGAGAAGGACTGGGGTCCACAGGCATTTTTTTTTTCTTTCTTGAAAAGAGTTTAGCGTAGCTCATAACAAAATTAAAGACGAGTCTCACCATCCCTCTACTCTCTTAATGACGGTCCAATGCACACCAACTACACATCAAAGGAAAACATAAAGACGAGCCACTTTTATTTACATTTTTAAGATGGACATCTTGGGTCGGTACAACCAAAAAGCCAAGACTTTTAGCTAAACCTGGCTACAGCTCAAAAGAGAGATCTTGACCCCCTATATCGATCATGTATAACCCTCCATCTACAAGTGTCGGCTATCCCAAAAAACGTCAGCTCCCACTCCTCATGCGGGCCATCACACCCATCTTGGTGCATCGGGCGGTGGCGGCGGCAACATCCCCCACATCACTCCGTCACGGCGGATGTGGACAAATAAGAACTCCTGAATGACTGGGCCCCCAGCCAAGCCCACACCATACATCACCAGCACACGAACCCGTATGTACGTTAAACCAGAGATGGTGACATAATCAAGCTCCATACAATCGACCTCCACGTCAGATGGAAGGCTGTAAAAGGTACCCCGCGTGACCGGAGAGAGAGACATCTTTCTACTCTGAAATGTTGGTCCCCAAAAAGGGGTGAGTAAAGCCACTTAGCAGGTAAAAGATCCATTAAACTACTCAATGCAAACATAACAATCATGACATCATAGTAGAGTACATATCATACATGCATCCAAGTATAACTTACCTTGCAACTATGCATATGTCATCATACCATATGTGCATACACCATCATGCACTCATCATCAAGCATTCATGCATATACCATCATGCCATAGGTGCATATACAACCATGCACTAATCCATATTATATCATACAACCATGCATACATGTCACCATACCATGCACGATTCAATTTCAACTTTTTATCTTTCAATTGGGTCACCACATTTTTTTCTTTCCCGGGACCAGTAATTGCATCCCACATTTTATCGCTCACACCCAACTTGGCGTCATGAGGAACCTCCGGCACACACCTCCGGGCATCCCAAAACTCCCTAGAACATCCGTCACACACACTCCGGGCATCCGGCACCCACCTCCGGCATCCCGATACTCCCGGGGCATCGTTGGCTCACACCTCCGACGGTATCCTCATTTATCATAATTCATATTCACATTTGTATTTCAATATCAACATGGCACATGATGTAATGGTAACAAGGTCAATTTCAGCTTTTGAAATTCGCACAATCCAGCTTGCACAGTTTTAGAAAATTTTTTCATTAAATACCCAAATGACATTAAAAAATTATGAAATTCGAACATGTGATAGTCAAGACATAAAGGCAGATACTTCATGAAGAAAAATACACCAAAATATCCCATATAATTTAATAAAGAACATGCATCACAACATTACTAATTCTGTTCGTTCCACTTGCACAATTTTTGAAAATTTTTTTGGTTAAATAGGCAAATGAACTTCAAAAATTACGAAATTTGAATATGTTATAGTCAAGACATAAAAAAATAAATTTCATGCAGAAAACTTTTCCAAAAGAATCTCATAAAAAACGGTATAGACTACGCATTGCAACATTACCAAGTCCGAACACATCAGATTTCCCATTTTTAGAAACATTTTCTATTAAATACCCAAATGACATTCAAAACTTATGAAATTTGACTATGTGATAGCTAGGACCATAAGGTAAATACTTCATGAAGACATCAAAGTCAGATTCGTCCTAGGTAATGAAATATAGGCGGTTGAAACTTCTGTTCCTAGTACCGAAATTTCCAGATCCAGTCTTTCCAAAGAATAACGATTTCACCCACTTATACTAGTTTTTTTTTGTCCCATATTTGAGTATGTTATACTACAAGAAGTCCTTAACAACTTTCATTTAGAAGTCAAAGCCAAAATCCATCTTGAACATCACATGCAAGTCACTAGAACATCCAAGATCGAGCTGTTTTCTCAAGAACAGTACACTAGGCTAGAGCACCACCCTTATAACTTCAATTTTTCACATTATAAACCTCCGAAATTTTATCATTCAATCACACACACTAAGCACAGCATGCAAGAGTAGATCAAGAGATCCCACTTGCCTCTAGACTGAGCGAACACAGCAAACACGAATGGAGGGCAAGGCGGACTCAACGGCGGCGAACGGAAGATGGTGGACTGCCCTTCTCCTTCCTCTCACGCACGCACAGCCTCCTTCTTCTTCCTTTCTTTCTTCTCTTTCTCTCCTTTCTCTCTCTCGGACGAACTCCCTCTCTCTCTCTCTCTCTTCTCGCTTAAGCCGGCCATCATTTCCCCCTAATTTTCCTTCCCTCCATCATTAGCCATCATTAGTTGTGCATGGGTGACACTTGGCTAACTTCAAAGGACAAATGGGGGGCATGCAAACTGGTCTCTCCCCCCCCTTCTTCGTGCGATCGACGGCCCCTTCATGGGCTTATGGGCCGGCTATTTCGGCCCATCTTAGGCCCAACACTCTTGGGCCTAAGACCCAAGCTTAAATAACCTAAGATTAACCCTTTTAAAAACTAACTAAATCCCTATTAAATCAAAGTACTAAATTGCAAATTAAATGGCTATACACTAGCAATCATAAATCCATAAGTTCCAATTTATAATACATATGGCCAAAGATAGAACTTTCTTTCCCAAAATTTATCCATTAAAAGCTTGGCCATAAATCTCATTGCGAATCATGGATCAAAAGGCTACAAAAATACAATAACGGTGTTTCCATCGCCTATCCATGGCTCATGGCATATTTAGGGATTTTCATGAAATTCTAGGATGCCACATTGTACCTCTTGTTCCCATCAAGTTTTCTTTGAACCTATTGCCTCACCTTTTACCTCTTGTAGGCAACTCATCCTGTATTGCTAATCCCACTTAATAGATTCTTGAACCTGCATTGCTTCTGAAAAATATTCTGGTGAGCCAACATCAATTAAAAAAAAATAATTCAATGATTAAGAATGCCTCTACACAGATTTAGATGTTCTATTGGATTTTCTTAAAGTGGTTCAGACATAGGTGGTTTTCATTTTGATTCTTGATCAGTTTACAACAATAGTTTCAGGATTCCTTACCAGAATATTCTTAGAATCTCCCTCCGATACAATCTCTTTAGTCCCCTTTGTTTGTTTCCTCACACTAGATCCTACCATAGATTTGTCTTTGTACAATATACTTCCATTGACCCTAACATCATCAATTTTTGTTAGTTTCTTACTTTATTCATCTCAAAGCCTGATGCCAAAATGGTCGAAACCATATCCAATGAATGAAAAAAAAAAAAAAATTCTAGCCTTTGGATCAAGTTTGTCTCCAGTTTCGAAATCCATGAGCAGATCTGGAAACACAACACTTTCAGGTGCGACATGAACTTGACGTGGTAGAATCCGATGCGAAATGCACAAGCAAACAAGAGTTAACGATAAACTAAGAGCAGCAAATAAAACTATAGTGAATATCAAATCAAAAAATCTGCCAGGCATAAGAAAAGTAGACTTTGTTGATACGGAGTTATAGAGTGGAGCCAAAGCTGATGTCGTTTTCATGTCCTCATGTTATGGTTGAGAAGATTGCTTGCCTGTACTGGTTTCCGCTCCTCTTCGATACGGCAACCGGCCTCAACAAGCTGCCAAGAACTGTCATGTACTATCACCCAATTAATGGGAATTGCGTATGTTTTAATTTCATAAACTTCTTAATTGTTCACTAGAACGATCTTCGGGGTATTCATGTGACAAAAGGCGATGATAAAACTTCATGTCAATGATTCCAAGACCACCCGACCTCTTACCAAACAGAGCACTAGTAGCAAAAAATGAAACCGGCGAAGAGCATGCACGTAAATGAGCTTTGTTAGGAATTTTTCTGTATATGGGCAGCCATTAATAGCAAAATTACCTTATGTTAGCTAAAGAAAGACTCACTATATATGAGACATTTTATGATAGTCCATTATAGTTATGGGGATAATTGTCCGAAAAGTTGTAAACCTATTGTACAATGGTCAAGTCAATATTAAACTTTTCAATTTTGTCAATTTTGTCATAACTTTTTGATAATTTGTCAATATAGTCATTCCGGTTAATTTTGGTTGGAAATCGCTAACATGACGGTCTAGTTAATATCGGCCGTTCTACATGGCCTATTTGCGGTTGACCAGTATTAACGCGAACAATTTTTGCATATAAAGAGGGAGACTTAAATAAGGATCATGCTAGGTTTGATGAATTCACAAGCTTGATGTGGTTTGACCACTCAAATGCATAGTAGCATACCATGACAACTATATATTCCCTTACCATCTCAACAAACACATTGTTGGTACAGAGTAATTGCCTCTTTTACACATACTATGTACCTCAATTTCATTCAAATTGATTCCCCTCTAAAAATATTACATAGACTCGGGTTATGGTATACTAACATGATCATAGCTATCGATTGTGCGGACTGCTCAATGGCACTCACTTAGATCAATGGCCATGATCATGATCATCTGCATAGACCGAGTCTGCATAGGACCACCTCATTCTTCGCTGGTGCATCTGAGCACCCTTCCATGTCATGCGCAGCAGCGAACATGCTTTGAATTGCTATGAACCGCTGATATAAGCTCGTTAATTTAGGACCGATGATAGCAACAGGATCGCCTCTTGACAGGGACAGACTTTTCAGGGATTCTCTTTTGCAGGCGATACACCATTGGCCGGGTAGCGGTGTGGAGGTGGTGGAAGAGAGAGAGATGGGGGAGAGCGGCTGCTGAGCTACGCCGTCGAGCTCGAAGGGCAGGCATCGGATCGCCGGCGACATATCCTTAGGCTCGGTGTACCTCACATGCGTATGATCTCAACACTTACAATCAAGATAACTTTTATCGTAAAAAAATAAAAGAAAAAGAAAACAAAAGTTAGCAATTGTCTTGTCATCATGACTCGACAGAAATGGACGGGGTGGAAGCAACACTCAACGTCCCCTCACGTTTTGGCTCTTTGTGGGAAACGTCCATTTCCATTCGCCCTGCTCCCGGCATATATTCTTGAAAATCTATTAAACTGAGATCAAGTTGCTTGACTAAACTTTACCGCAAAATCCAAATAAAAGGACAAATCGAAAAGAAAAACTATAAACTCGTTCCGTACTCGGCTTGATTTTCTACATAAACCGTCCATACACATCTCAATACATATCGTCAAGACCTCGCAACCCAAAGCGTCGAAACATACCTTAGAGGAGACAACGCCTTTTGCCACGGCATACCTCCGGCGTCATCGAATGGCATCGGAACTCGGATGCGAGCCGCTGCTCCAGCCGGTGATCAACCCTTCCCCCGCGAGGGAAATAAAAAAATAGTATCATGACTACCCACTTTGGCAACTCCATCAAATTTTTAATAGACAAACGGAGGGAAGAAAAAAAAAACGAAAGGGAGCAGTTGTTTAGAACAAGACAGAAGAATCTACTATCGGTCCAGGGATTGAAACCCTGCTGACCTATCGTTAGATAAAAAGTCTTCATAATTTTCTATGCTAATGTAAGCAAATTTGTCTCGAAAATTAAAGTGGTGCATGGACGTCCTCACCCGCCTCGATCGATCTCTTCTTTCGGGAACCTTCTCAACTTACTTGACTTGGAGAGTCAAGGTCAAAAGCACGTGGTTCGCCAATGGCACCCAAGTGACAACAAATCACCACCGTCGGATCGACCGGGGGTTTTCAGATTCCTATTGCGATCCAACGGTCGAAACCATGAACATCATTTCAGTACAGACCTCACCAGTCGCCAATACCGACTTCCATAAATACCGTCTATCTCTCCGTCGCAAATCTTACAGGAAGGCCCTCTCTCCGATCGGCAGATTTCCTCTTTTTCCTCAAGCAATCCTCTCAAAAACCATCGATTCCTTAATGGCTGCTTTACAAGCTTAATCTCTACTAGTTTTTTTATTCTTCTTCTTCCTCTTCCTCTTCGGGTTGTTCTTTAAAGCGAACGATCGACGCTTCAATCCAACCCTTGAAGCCCTCGAAACTCAAACTCAAGACCCGTTTGGTTCAATTTTGGGGAAATGGTTTTGCATTTCCCCAACTAACTTTGAATGAATGGACATTTTGTGAATGCAAATGTGTTTGGAAACTCATTTTTGTGTATATTTTGCAAAGCAGCTTTAAGGTGAAAAGGAAAAGGAAAAAAAGAAAACAAAAGAAAAGGGAGGAGGACATGTAGTTGCTCCGCAGTGGCGGTGGTGGTGGTGGGGAGGCGGTTGGTGGCGGTGGTGGCGGTGGTGGTGGGGGAGGTGGCTTGCCGATCTCAAGTGACGCCTGGGTTGCACGGCCTCAGGCGACGCCACATGAGGTCGCGTTGCCTCAAGTGGCTGGGTTGCGCCTGAGGTCCAGCGACCCAGGCGATGCCACTTGAGGCCGCGCGACCTCAGGCGGCGTCGCCTGGGTCCCTCGACCTTAGGCGGCGACGCCTGGGTTGCGCAATCCAGGCGACGCTCGAGGTTGCTCGACCTTAGGCCACCTTGCCTGAGGTTGCGCGACCTTAGGCGAGGCTTCTCAACGGCCAAATCTGGCCACTCGCGACTAAGCGCCGCCCTTTGGCTGAGCTTCATGAGGAAGGCAAGAGCTTTGAGGAAGAAGGAAGAAGACGATGAACAATATTTTTCGAGGGCAAAAGAGGAAACATGATTATCAGTAATGGCAATATTGGAAAAAAAATTCATTAAACCTTAGACTAGCATTTCGAAAATGCTGAAAACCCAAAGCAGGTCCAAACCTACTTTGGGCTTTCAGCATTCCAAATGCTAGCATTTGATAAATGGAAACTCAAAAGTATGAACCAAACGCCAAATATTTTCTCCAAGGAGCTTTAGGGGCCCAAAGCCCCTTGGGAAAGCCAAACCAAATGGGGCTTCATTGATCATCCAAGCGCTCCAATCATAAAGAATCTCTATGCGATCTTGGAGGATGTCGAAGATAGAGTGGAGATGCATGAAAACGTCGGTGAGCAGCGAGCCAACTGGAACAAGCTCCTATTGAACTTGGTCAATATGATGACTCTCACTACCACCACCGTGGCGGCGATGGCTACGATGGCTGCGGATCTATCGATTCCATCACTGAGAGCATGCTCCACTCTTTTGTTTACAGCGTCCACTGGGATGTCACTTGTAATGAGCAAAATCCAACCCTTAAAATTGGCTGAAGAGCAACGCAATGCCTCAAGGTTGTTCAAGCAACTCCAGAGCGAGATCAAGTCGATGCTCGCCCTCCAATCCTCGACTGAATCAGACATAGAGGACACGAAAGAGAAGGTGCTGGCCCTTGATAGGGCTTATCCACTACCTTTGCTTGGAGCGATGCTCAAGAAGTTCCCCATGAAATTTGAGCCTGCCGCATGGTGGCCTAGGGTTTTCAACAACCGCGGCCAATCCCAAGGGCACAAAACCGTCACTGTTGGAAATCAAGTCGGCGGAAGACGACTTACCTGATTCCGATGCGCAAACAGCAAATAATCCCGAAACGAACGTTGAATTGCCGATGAAACACGAACAACACTTCCTCACGTTAGTCTGGATGCAATCACAAGGAAAACACTCAATTTCCATGGTGTAAATGCCGATTGTTCTTGCAAAAGTGAAAATGGAATGCCTCCTTCTTCTTTGATGGAAATGGAGAGAAATCTGGTGCGTATGTTTTGCCAACCAGTCCAACAGTTGTGTTCGAGATGCTTTTATACGTCTCCCTTTGTACCCTTCCATTAGTGTCTTTCCATCGTAACACATCAAGACGAAACGGTGCGTTCCAATCGCACCACATCATCGACGTACCAGCTAAACTACAACATCTTACATTCGGACATGATGGGCTTGATAGCGCTCTATTAAGAATATAAGGCATTCAACATTCATCAACTTTACAAAACAATTCATACTGGCAAATAAGCCGTGCAATTAGTGAGTACACTTGCATTTGGGAGCTCTAATTATGCACCTGCTAGGGATGACATAATGGCTACAACCCCGAAAAGAAATTAACAATTGATGTCTCACAGTGCCCTAGACATATTTTATTACATCAATCCAAGTATACCTATCCCTTAAAGGCTATATTTGACTATCCTAAAAAAAATACTATGTATTTACAATTATATCCGCAATCACAGAGGGCAATATAATTGGTCGACCAATAAATATATGTAATAGATGTAAAACAATAATAGTATTCATTCACACTCATGTCTCTTTCCATTTCAGAATAACTGCTTTCCTAGACACGTCCTATAGGCCATATCTATTCATGACCGCCCATAACATGATAAAGTAGCAACATTGATATTTTACTTCGAGAACATAGTCAGAAGTAACATAGGGCATATAATGAGGTAAATTATAAATTACCTCAAGGGCTCACATGATGAGTAAATACGGATAATTTTACGCATCTTCCCTTATTGGTCGTACAATGCACATGTAATATGAATTACATGCTATAGTGGATTACTCTTTTTATAAGAGCGTATGTCATTTATCAAATATATCCACCATACAAATTTTAGCCTAAACATAGTCACATGCTTCTCACGTACTCATGTTTAGCCCGAGTGCTATATCAGCTCGCTTTCAATAGTGCCCAATTAAGTACTCGCATCTGGCATCTTTCAGGCATACATGATTGTGGGAATATCATGTTCGGTTTTGTTATAAACAAATCACAGACCTCATCTTGACTCCAATTAAATCGACATTTTATGTACCAAACTTACTCTTCAGCATTTATTTGTACATAACGTTTCATCTCAATGTGCTATCTAAAGCACTTAAGACGATTGCTTCTTGTGAGTGAGCCAATCATTGCTTGCTGACATACTTTTCAATAATACATGTGTGTTTGTGCTAGTCTCATAGTAGATTTGTACTTATTGATAAAACATCAAATCACTAATAAATAAACAAGTACAATACATTTGTCCACAAATACATAAACCAATGATCCTCTATAATAACAGATATCACATTCTGCGCAATCCTAGTGACATCCTATGGGTTAAGAATATATCTCTAGGAATAGCCTTCGTAAATGGATCAGCAACCATTCTATTGGTTGAAATGTATTGCAGGATCACTTCTTTCTGCACTATAATATCTCTTATGAAGTTATTCTTTATGTCAATGTGTTTTGTCCTTCCATGATACTTGGGATCTTTCACATAGGCAATGGCTGCTTTACTATCGCAATAAACTATCACTGGTCTTGGAACTTTAGTGACAGTGGCTAAATTTTTCAAGAAACGTTTTAGCTATACTACTTCTTGCACTACGGCAGAACATGCAATAAATTCTGCCTCCATCGTAGACAAGGCCGTGCATGTCTGTTTCTTACTATTCCAATAAATCGCACCTCCATTGAGCAAGAACGCATATCCATAAGTCGATTTACGCTCATCCAGGTCTCCACCCCAATCGGCATTTGAATAACCTAATAGACGTAAATCATTCCCTTAGTAATAAAGTCGATAGTCCATGGTGCCCTTCAAGTATCTCAGGATCCTCTTCACTGCTTTCCAGTGTGCTTGACCGGGATTTGATTGATATCGACTCACCAATCCCACGGCATAACATATGTCGGGTCTAGTACACATCATAGCATACATTAAACTTCCGACCGCACTAGCGTAAGGAACGGTTTCCATCACTTTAATTTCTTCTGGAGTCTTAGGACACATCTTAGTACTTAAGCCTTCACCTTGCATGACAGGGATATCAATGGGATTACAATGTTGCATATTGAAACACTCAAGAATCTTCATAATATAAGACTCTTGTGATAAAGTAAGGAATTTCATTGATCGATCTCTTTCGATCTTAACTCCTAATATATAAGCAGCTTCTCCCATGTCCTTCATCTCAAAATTGGAGGACAACCATTCTTTTATGGTGATAACCAAAATCTTGTTATTTCTAGCCAATAGAATATCATCCACATAAAGTGATAAAATCACAAATTTATCTTTGGACCGCTTGACATATACACAGTGATTTCCTTCGATCATCGTGAAACCAAAATTTATTATTGCTCGATGAAAACGAAGATACCACTGTCTAGATGATTGCTTAAGGTCATATATTGAGCGATGAAGCTTGCAAACTTTATGCTCTTGACCTTTAACTATGAAACCTATTGGTTGTTTCATATAGATTTCCTCATCTAATTCTCCATTGAGAAATGTTGTCTTTACATCCATTTGATGTAATTCAAGGTCCAAATGTGCAACGATGGCTATAATAAGGCGTATTGAGGCAAACCGTACAACTGGTGAAAAAGTTTCCTCATAGTCTATACCCTATTGTTAAGTATAACCTTTTGCCACAAGGCGAGCCTTATACTTTTCAATGGATCCATCCGCCCTATGCTTAATCTTGAAGACCCATTTGTTTCCAATGGCCTTATGATTGGGTGGTAGATCAACCAAGTCCCAGACATAGTTTGCCCTCATTGACTCCATCTCATCTTCCAAAGCTTTTCTCCATTCTTCCTTATCAAAGGATGAGAGAGCCTCTTGAACAGTCTTAGACTCGGCATCGTCTTTTTGAGCAATCATGAATGCTTCCCCTTCAATCTCAAATCGACGATGGGGAATACTTTTACAATTACTTTTACGCAATTGAATTTCTCTTGAATTCAATTCATCAGGTGATGCAACACTCCCACTAGGTCTTGTGTGTTGAGATAAATCTTCATTTCCTTCTACAACATCAGTGGATGTGTTATCAGGATCTTCCATCTTATATAATTGGAAGTCCTTATCAATCTCACATCTACTAGGAAAATCGTTCTCCAAGAACATGACATCTCGTGACTCCATTTTGGTCACACTTCAATCAGCTTGTTCACCTATGAACACGTACCATTTGGAGTGCTAAGAATATCTTATAAATATACATTTTTCCCTCTAGGACCTAATTTGCCATATTTATTGAAAGAATCATGAACATAAGCTGCACATCCCCATGGACGTAGACTATTAAGTTTGGTTTCCTACTAGTCCATAATTCATAAGGGGTGGAAGTGACCGATTTTGAGGGCACTCGGTTAAGTATATAGGCAGCAGCCAATAACACATCTCCCCAATAGGAGATAGGTAAATTTGCTTGCGCCATCAGATCTAACCATTTCATTCCCAATAGGGTTCTATTCCTTCTCTCAGCTACCCCATTTTGTTGTGGAGTATCAGGAATAGTCAATTGTCGTACAATTCCCTTTTCATCACAAAGAGCCTTGAATTGCTCCGATAGATACTCACGTCCACGATCGGTTCTCAATGCCTTTATTGTTTTGTTCAACTGATTCTCTACCATCGCTATATATCGTCTAAAGCAATCTAATGCTTCTGACTTATGGGAGATCAGAAAGACATAACCGAAACGTGTGAAGTCATCTATGAAAGTGATAAAATATGAGGCTCAATGCCTCGCCCTCACATTCAAAGGATCACAAATGTCAGAATGTATGAGATGCAATGGAAATTTAGCTCTAATCCCTTTACCAAATGGTTTTCTAGTTGTTTTTCCCACTAGACAATGTTCATATACGGATAGATTAATATTAGTGAGTGACCCAAAAAGGCCTTCTCTAGCTAATATTTGCATTCTTTGCAATCCAATGTGACCTAATTTAGTATACCGAGTACTTGCATCAATCTCAACGTTATTAAAAGATGTAATTAAAGAAAGACAACCATCAACATTAACATTGTACCGATCATAGTCAATGTTTAACACCATAAAACCATTCGATACATGACCTAAACCATAATACATTGTTCCATACAAAATGTCAACACAATCACCATGAAAATTCAATACAAAACCTAAGCTAAGAAGAACAACTATAGAGATCAAGTTTCGTCAAATATCTGGAGCATAAAGGACATCATGTAGGAATAGGTTTTGACCACCACGTAAGATTAATTTACATGTGCCGACACCCTTCACTTCAACTCTTGAGTTATTCCCAACATATTTCAATCTTCTTCCAGACGGTATCCGACGATACTCCACAAATGCTTCTCGATTTCTAGTTACGTGGTCTATTGCTCTTGAGTCTACAGTCCATATTGGATGAGATTTAGCAAGCATTACAGTACTAGAAACAAAAGTATTACTCAAAGTAATAGAGTAATATGGTACCTTTTTCGGCTTAGTGTATTCACAAGTAAAGTGACCCATTTTGTCACAATTGTAGCACTCCATCTTAGCCTTGTCCTTCTTCCCACCACGCTTCTTGCGTCGGAAAGTCTGAGCCCTTTTGGGTGCCTGATCAGTCTTCTTCCCTTTGTTGTTGAACTGAAGATTCCTCTTGCGCTTGAAGCCCGAAGCTATGCGCGAACTCGATTAAGCAACATAAGCATGGGTAGAGGATCTGGCAACCTCTAGGCGCTCATCTTCTAATTCCAAGTGACGCACAATATCATCAAAAGTGACAATATTCTCATTATGCGTCATATTGATCTTCATATGCTCCCAATTATCAAGAAGAGACCTTATAACAGCTTGAACTTGCTGTTCATCAGTAAGAGAGCGACCTGCCGACTTCAGCTCACGAATCATATTTGACATCTCCCGAAAGTGCTGCCTCATCGTTACATTTGGGCACTTTCGAAATGTGTCAAACTTGATGGTGAGTCTCTTCAGCTTAATGGCAGATGTACCTCCAAACTTATCTTTCAAGGCAACCCACATAGCTTGAGCTTTATCATAATTTTCAAACTCACACATGAGATCATCTTGCATACAGCTCAGCAACGTAATGCGAGCAATGCTATTTTTCTTTTTCCAAGCTTGATAAGCTCCTAGATTTCTCCTGTGTTGAGCTAAAGTTCCATGCTCAAGTTCATCCATGGTATGGTTGAGGGTTTCCAAAACCTCTTACTCCTCAAGGATGTACTGAACCATTAAGTGTCAAATATCATAATTGTCACCGTTCAGCTTCTCACCCTTAATGAGGTCAGCCACAATGGTCTTGGATGCCGAAGTCATAATTAATTACTATAACACATTGACATAATAAACACAGAATCAATACTAGCACACTTTATCAGAGTAACACACATATTTAATTTGCAGTAAAGACAAACTAAATTAATGATAATTCAACAAAAGACACAGAAGCAAAAGTTCATTATGTTCCCAATCAACTTCTATGTACAATTATTCTATTATCATTAATTAGTTTAATTTGAACAAATTTTAAGTTCTAGGTGAGAACTCCTTCGAATTCTACCAACCTACGAACTCCCACTAGGAAAAATAATTACACGACCTTATGTAATTTCTACATTTTTCCTCAACACAAAAAACATAGCATGATAATAACCAACGTATAAATAATAATCATGCTTCAACTATAATCAAAATCGCAATTCAATATGTAATGGATTTCCTACTATTGTTCAAATTTTCTAGCAACTAAAAAATTGCAAGTATATTAAACTATATACATGATATTATCGAACCAAGCTCTACACAGCATATATGACATCATTTGTACACAATCTAGCTACTGTATTTCCTAAATCACAAGAAAATACAAGCTACAAATGAATAAGCTATGCATTAAACCCTAAAAAATACGTGTACATAGGGTTTCTTACACATTTTCATACATTTATAAAATTCAAAATAAAAAAATAATTATACCATAGTGTAGAGTACATCCATACGAACCCAATGACTCCGACCACGCTCCAATCGGAGCTTGCACGCGCCCCCACACGCCACCTGAGTGCGCGGCGCATGTGGCGCACGTGCCAGCGAGCCAAACGGCTCCTGGCCGGTCCGACCGGTGGCTGGTCCAACCAATTTGACCGCTAGATGGGTTGACCGTCCGACTGTTGACCGATCAACGTTGGGTCGGATCTTGGGTCGGTTCGGGTCTCAGGTTGTCAACCGGTGATCGGCCGGCCAACTGATGCCGGCGCTGACGTCATCGATGACGTCATCCCAGCGGTTACCGACCGTTGGATGACGTCATCGATGACGTCATCCGTGAGGTCATCAAGCGTCGGGTCGCTCCGCACGATGCGCACGTGACGCGCACACGTTGGTTCACCGATCGGCATGTGTTGTGCACGCGCTAGCGTCCCCAGTGCGTCAGGCGCGTGAGGCCCCCGGCAGCGGCTTCCGGTTGCATGTGTGGGCGCGTCTGACCTCCTCCGGTCACGCTCGAACCACCGTTGAACTCGTCTCGATAAGTACTTTCATCATGTATATTCAAAAGTTAATTTTGGCCAAAAAATATTTCGAAAATTGGCCAAAACCGAACAGATGCACGCTACCCCAAACCCATTCTTTGCTTTGGTTTGATTTTTCGACGATTCACATATCAATTTCGATTAATAAAAATCCAACCAGTGTAGATATCATACTCTTAATCTCGATATCAAATGGTGTACTGGAAAATTCGATGAAAACAAGGCAGAAACCATGACCGGGCTCTGATACCAATGTTGGAAATCAAGTCGGCGGAAGACGACTTACCTGATTCCAATGCGCAAAAAGCAAATAGCCCCGGAACGAACATTGAATTGCCGATGAAACACGAACAACACTTCCTCACGTTAGTCTGGATGTAATCACAAGGAAAACCCCCGATTTCCACGGCGTAATTGCCGATTGTTTGTGCAAAAGTGAAAATGGAATGCCTTCTTCTTCTTTGATGGAAATGGAGAGAAATCTAGTGTGTATGTTTTGCCAACCAGTCCAACGGTTGTGTTCGGGAGGCTCTTATACATCTCCCTTCGTACCCCTCAATTAGTGTCTTTCCATCGTAACGCATCAAGACAAAATGGTGCATTCCAATCACACCCCATCATGGACGTACCAACTAAACTACAACAGTCACAAACACAGAGCGAAACGGATGGAGCGAGGAGCTAGAAGTTGAGATGAGAGCCATCATCCAAGTCCTCAAGAGCAAAGACAAGCAAGAGTACTTGAGGCTCGGGAATTTGGCCCTAAAATTGAATAAGATGATGGAGGTTTCTGCTCCTTTGCTGGCTGGCATGGCTGTGGCCGGATCAGCCTTTGGTGGCTCGACAGCCATGACGGTGGCGGCCATTGCTGGTGCAATGGCAGCTATCATCAACGTCATCGAGCATGGAGGTCAAGTTGGTATGGTCGTGGAGATGTACAGAAACTATGCAGGGTTCTTCGATCTTAGGGAAGAGATGATCAAAGTGACGCTAGAAGAGAGCGACTACAGCAAGAGAGAGAACGAAGAGATGTTTGAGATGAAGGTGGCGATGAAGCTAGGGCGGAGCTTGTCACAGCTCCGAGATTTAGCAAGAAAAACAAGGGCTTCTAGTATAGAATAGGTGGATGAGTTTGGAAGCCAGCTTTTCTGAACTCCTTTGAACAAAGATATACAGCTTATATACTATACATGTACAATGAGGCTCATTAACAAGATTCTTTCTTTATCTCTTGGTGCATAATTGTATCAATTAATTCCACAAAATAATTAATTAAAAGCATTAATTGATATGTGGGTCTGATTTTCACAACCCCAAATAATTTCCTTAATTATTTAGCCTGTTGATTTTATTGATTCCTTTTAGTTTGCTTGTGTAAATAAATGTTGAAACGGAAAATGCTTTTATTATATATCATGGTAACAAAATTTGATACTAGAGGCTTTTCTAAGACAAAATGTATCCATCACTATTGCACATAAAATGTGAAAAATCAAGTGTTTCACATCTCAAAGTATTAACTAAATGACAAAGATGCTTGTAATGAAACAATTGTTTGGTCTTGACATATTAACATGAAGTATATACCACCACCTGTGGTGGCGGCGTAGTGGTTGAGCTTCAGTTCCTTTCGGGAGAGGTTTGGAGTTCGAATCCCAGCGTCGTCTGCCTTGTTGGAAAGGAACCCACAACTTGCCCGTGGCAGAAAGGATGGTGGTGACTCTCCTGCTCTTCCAGGGTTTACTCCGCCGTGAAGCGGTGCACGGAGGTTCCCTGGGTACCCAAAAAAAAAAACATGAAGTATATATCGATAGTCATATGATTTTATGTGCACAAATTGTCAAATCATAATCAAATACTCACGTAAAGTTATGCTCCTAACCCGGTTTTGACCCATATGAACATTCCACTTGTTGCCTGATTCCACTTCTTAAATAGAAAATAATGTTTTTTCTATTTTCTTAGGAAACGATCAAGCATTTTCATATGGCCATGGTTTCAATTATCATAAAGGTTAGATTTATAAAGAAAAACAAAGGGCAATCCACCATACCTTTTTCAAGATGTGAACACAATCAAATGGTTGAATTCTTAAATGTCTCCTATTGCATAAACGGTCCCATACGACAGTGGCTAGATTTTCTGAAAGAGTTGACACTTTTGACACATTCAGTTTCGCTCGACCCTTTCTTCTTGGGCGTTGGCTTTTTCTTTTTTCCATCCTAGAGCAGCAATTCGAGCATATTTTTTTAGTGTTGCAATGCTAGATTTAAAGTTTAAATTAATAGGTGGAGGGAAATCGTATGTTTATCAAAAATATACAAACCCAAGGATACACGACGTGTGATATTTAACACCATGGATCGAGAACAACAAATGAAATTTGACGAACGAGTTGAAACATGAAATAAACTAGAACAAAACCTACCTTTAATATGATATTAGAATGTCCAACAAAAATTGAAGTTATATGTGAAGGGATATCACATGTAGATGAAAAGAATATAAAACTTTTACACAAATGATATGAGGTATTCAACACTTACGCAAAAGTTTGTGACTTATTATCTTTTTCCAAAAGTACTTCTTTTCTTGTCCTTTGTTTTGGTCTTTTGGGTTGTTGAATAACCACATAGTATACTTGTGTTATCTCTTTATCCATCAATTTAAGTTTTTCGATTGGACATTTTAATGCATTAAATGGTTTAAATGAGAACATGTTTCTTAATATACTCAAGTTGTTTACACGAAATTTTACTTCTAGCTTTTCACTTTTTAATATAGGATGTTTTCAATCTAGTGAGTACTGACCAACCTGATCATTTGAAGTCATGTTAATGTAACAACTTGATCCTACGAGGGGAGGGAATGTTTGTTGAGGCCATATAGCCTAGAAAAAGAGTGGCTCCTGGCAGACTTTTTGTCATGCCCTAAATCCTGGGCACGCAACAACCCCTTCCTTGGTCGATAGAAAGTGATGTCCCAGGACTCATCACCGATCCTTTCATTTTTAATCTTTCATTATACACAAGCGGAAAACTAAACATCTCCCCATCAACAGACAATCAAGTAATCAAATAGGGATAGTGAGATGAACAGTAGAAACACAACCTCTACTCATATATATACACATTTTTACATTTTCATATTGGATTAATCTACGGAGGATCGTTTCCAATTTACAAACCCAATAGAGGGGATCGATCCATCCTCTAAGCTAGACCAAAAAGAGACTAGTCTAGGCTAACCCAACTACACTAAAAGAACTCTCGGGCTCGATACTACAGTCACTTAGATCCAGAGGATTCAGACCTTGTCGATTTAGAGTTGAGAGTTGGAGCTGGTGAAGCGGGTCTATCGCTGGTGAAGCGGGGCTAGGATTCTCCACTGTGCCATCAAAAGGATCCAGCTCCATGGGATCCCAATCATCATCCTTAGGGCCCCTACTAGGCGGCCCATCAAAATCTCTTAGAGGACCAAGCAACATATCTCCATTTTGGATGAACCACGCTAGGAACCTATGGAGTATCCATTGCCCCGGTCTTTCATCTACCCAGATGGTGGTGAGATACTTCTTGTACAGATGCAATTGACCGGGAAGCGATTTTGACATCTCGATTTTCCAATTCTATTTTCAATAAATTGAGACGGACATTTCGTTGGCACTCTTATAGTTCTTTTCCTTGATTCAGCCACTCATGTGAAAACTAATCCATTAGGTGAAGCCGTTAAGAGATTCTAATGCATCATACTCGAGGATTTGACTAGGAAGTGACATTTCGACCAAGCTAATCTGCAAGGGTCATTGCAGCACAATTAAAAATCGATTAGAGACCGGAGATAGGTCGACTCGACAGAGGCATGTGATCAAGTGTGGGTGATTCCACCAAATCGCACAATTCTTGTTGATCGGCACTAGACCGACTTTTCTGTCGATTGGGTACCCTGTGTCCGTACTTGAAACCTTGAGATTACCCCGACAACCAAGAGTCGCCAATGTGTCAAAGATGTACGTTGTGGCTTGAGATGATCAACCACATGTCAAATGCATGAAAATTTCTAAAAGCTATCCGGTAAGTTAGGATACGCTAATATCGTGCCAAAGTGAAATCAACTGTGAAATTTAGATCGAATTCGGAAATTGGAAGTCCTGGTGTGTCACAAATCATTTTAGGAACATTGACCCATCTTCGGAAGATTTTTCATGTAATTAGAATTTTTCAACAATTAAATCATAGAATGGCTAATTTGGCTCGCGAAATTAGTAGGCCCACTTTTGGTCGTGCCTTTGGACTCAAGAAGGTTCTATGGACAAGTGAGGGTGTGAATTAAAGTGTGGTGGCATTGGATTAATTTATGGACTTTAATTGGATTAATTGAAGGACTTGTTGTACAAGATTTCATGCCTCGGCGGAAAATGAAATTGAACCTATTGGAAGAGGTTGTGGGAGATTGAAGATAATGGAAGATGACATCACCTTATGTCATGGTGGTTGGGGCCAAGTGATGGGAGCTTGATAAGTGGAGGGTGGAGATTTGATCTCAAAAAGGCACCCATTAACATCATCTTCAACCTCTAGCTTCTTGGAATGGGAAAAGAGGAGAGAGAGAGGGATTCCGACCGGACCAGCCCCGACACTGCCTCCTTCACCCGCTCGGTCGCCTACTCGCCGTTGCACGTCATCATTGCTAGCGCCGCTCGTCCGCGCCTGCCCGCACGCACGCTCGACGGCCAGCTGTTGCATGCTGCTTCGCCTTGCTTGCACGCCCCTGAGCTTCTAGCACTTCCGTTCAGTTGCTACCACCGTCGCCAAGGCCACCGGAAAGCCGTCGGAGCCACCGCCAGCAACCGTTTGAGCAGCCGCCGTCCTCCTTTGCCGGTTCCACACCCAAACCGCTACCGAGCCACCTCCGTCCGACCTCAAATAGCCGCTAGTTTTGTGGGTATCTCAGCCCGATTTTGGCCCGTTTTGGCCGGTTTCCCAACCTCGGATGCTTGACCCGCTTTGATGAAAGTTGTTCCCCGTGGCGTCCCCGTCATTTTAGTATGCTCGGTTCGTTAATCGAGTGAGTTTAACTCACTAAATCTTGATTAGAGGCTTAATGATGCTCTAAGTGTGCTTAGTTTAAGTTAAGTAAGCTTAGGTGGTTAGTTTAGTTTATTTAACTTTGATTTAGATTAAGAGGTTTGTTTAATTTAAAGCATGTTTAATTAAGGTTAAGAGAGTTTATTTTATAATAAAATTTGATGGGACATAATAGCGGTTTATTTTTTATTTACTTAAATGTTTCGAAATTCTGGAATTATTTAATAATATATTATATTACGAAATTATTAAAATATTGTTATTTATATAATTTCGGAATAAAATTAATTATTTAATAAATTCCAAAAATTATTTTGGGATCTTATTTTCTCAGAATTTCGTGCCGATTGCTCTGTGTATTCAGATTATCAATTTGAAGAGCAGATATTGCAAATTGAGTGATGATTTGTGCAATTTATTGCTGAATTGTGAAACTAAGTGGTGATTGTGAAAAGTATATAATTTCTTCAGAAAATCCCGGGTGTCGAGTTTGACACCAAAAATGGATTTTAAGTATTATATCAAATAGTGGGGTTTGAAAAAGAATGGTGTTAGTTTTTCTGGTTTGAATTTGATTATGTACCCACACACACAACTACTTTCTCAGATGTTTTTAATATGAAGAAAAATGGCCGGGATCACTATTTTAAGTGTAAGCATTGAGTGAAATGCAAAGTATCCAAGGGCCAAGTATGATTTTGTTGTGTGATAATTAAGAGGAAGTTGTCCAGAGCTGTTGAGTTGGACTTGCCCCTATATGGGATGGCCCTTACAACGGATGCGGGTCGCAATAGAAGTTAGGCCAACTAAACCCATACTCCTTCGGGAATGCCGTTGACGTAGTGACAAAGCCGCACTCCAAGGGGGGAGGCGATGCCTGGCATTAATGTCAGTAGATAGCCGAACTACGAGTAGGCTATGTCTTTGTGTGGCAGTGAATAACAATTGGAACGCATGCTGAGTGTTATTAATGGGTTAGATTATGGGACGGAATCGTGTGACATGGTATGGGACGTGTCATAACGATTTGGTCTTATAATTTGGACTGCTGTGGTTGTTCGAAATGATATTGTTGGCGTTCCAGTGGTTTAAGTTCCTATTACTATCTGTGATCGAGTGATTTGAATTGTTTTAACCTGCAGGAAGGAACTGAGACGAGGTAAGTTCTCAATGTAGTGTAACTAGGTCAACCTTGGGCGTATTTTCTTTCTAATAGGAGTTTAGGGAGTTAAACTTGTTGAGACAATGTCTCATCCCGTTGTGGGCAAAATTTTAGGACCGTAGATGGTGGAACCCCGGAGGCTAATCAATCAGAAGTGGGATTGAAGAACGAGTCCAACTAGTGGTCATAGGAATGATCCCTTTTGTAGACTACCCTTTTTTGGTATATGTGTAAACCCTAGTGTGGTTACCTTTGAAAGCATGTTTGTTTATGAATGAATTGGTTTCCTACTTTCCTATCCCGTTTGTTTTTGTCAGGGGTTTTATAATACGTTTTTCTTGCACAATAATAAATTAATGGGGTCGACGACACTACCTGAGAATGTCGCATTTGCATGACCATAATGGGATGTTGGCGCGCTCGAGGTTCGGGGCGTGACAGCAGTGGTGCGTCATGACAATATCCCAGTCCTTAGGGATACCGAACCTCATTGGTGGAAGTGCCATCCTAAAGACCTGAAAATGGTTATATAATAACCAGTGAGATATAAATCTCAGTGATTCCTCCCCTAAGCCCCCCGTTAAGACACCAACTTAACTTAGGGTATCTCTTTAGAACCACCACACAAACAACCAATGACCCACAACTAACAACCAACAATCAATAGTCGGTTTGTATGCAACTTTACTCAGTATGCCATACCCTGCACGTTGAATCTCAGCATAATACATGCAATGCACATGGCCATTAGATGGTGCAGTTCATCAATCACATACGAGTCGCGTCACAAACGATCTCACCTGGCCATTGCCACACTCTGCATGTTATCGATTCATGCGTGTGTGCCATAAACAACGTGATCAACTTGTATAACCGAAACTAATGATGTCATAATTATCATATGCTCTTGCACTTTTGTGCGCCACCCATCAAGCATCAATCGATCACATAGGTCCTGACTAACTTCCCATACCGCATCACGCAATTTTACCCCATAATAAGGCCCAACCATCTTAATGCTCACTTGTGTTCTAGTTACTAATGACCTACCGGCTATGGGTAACTTTCCAATTAGTGCTCATCCACCTCAACACTCATGTGTGCTTTAGATAATAATGACCTCCCGGTCATGGCTAACTTCCCAGTTAGCACTCCTCTAACTCTCGCTGGGCTACCGATAAAAAGATCGGGCTTCATCCTGCCCCGTCGGGCACAGTTTCGTCTAACACTCCCGTTTAGACAGTATCCCAAAGATGGGCATCGGTCCAGAGTCTACTGCGACCGGCTTTCGACTCCCGCCGGATATTGCCCCCAAACTCCCATTGGGTGACGATCCAACATTTGATCACACACACATGCCTCCTCAGTTCCTTCTCTCATAAAAGCAGTCCATATCCAATGTCCCTTGGACAATCCATTATTTTTTTTTTTGTGAAAATAACTTAATCCATACGAATGTCCATGCATTTATACACTCATTCACTTCATAGGATTAAAATATATGAATTTAGAATAATTTTCAATCTCGGGTGAACAGTGCTCGTGAACAATACCACATGAACAGTGTTTCGTGAACAGTGCCCATGAACAATGAAATTTCAGAATTTAATAACTAATAAATTAAATCAAAAAATCATTGAAAACACTAAATTAAACAAACAATAATTCAATTAAAGGGATTAAATTAAACTAATCTAAGCCATTCATCTAACTACCCGTCTTACAACTAACATAGCTTAATTAAACCTCTTAAACTAGAATCAACACTAAATAAACCAATCCTAAGCAAGTTTAGGTACTTATCAAGGGATTAAGAGCTAAACTCACTCGTTAGATGGGCCGAAGACATGCACACGGCGGCAATGATGGAGGCTACGCACCAAGACCTCAACCATGACGATCCAAGGCGGTCCCAAGGCTGAAACAACAACCACAAGCTCCAACTCCCTTTGCAACTCCAAGAAACTGAACAGTAGAGGAGGAAAAAGAGTGAAATGGCTTTGTCAAAGCTCCGGTGAGCGGGTGGCTGGCAACCGGCGGCACTAGGGTGTTACGCCCCGATCCTTGGGTACACACCCATCCCTCACCCGGTTGATTAAATAGCGACGTCCTAAGACGCATCATCGACCCTTTCATTTTAATACGCATGTGGAAGCATATAAAATAATCCCCAAACAATAAAACAATGAGATAGAAAAGTAGAGCTATATTTTTTAATCTGAAAAATCACAACCACACTTTTATACAAAAGCAAACCTTATAGTATATATTACAATACTACTAACAAAGTCAGACCTATCACACATGGGTTTACAACTCAGGGTTTGCAAAACAGGGTGGGTCTCAATCTTCGTCGGGGTCATACTTTGGATCCTCCGTTGGATTCTTCTCCGACTCCTCTTTAGGTTCTTCTTTGGGGTCCTCTTCAGGTTCTTCCTCCATGTTCTCCTCTGGGCACTCCTCCTCCTCAACGATCTCTCCTTCTTCATGCTCTAGCTAGAGTCCACTGTTGATTGTTCTGGAGAGTCGGGATTATCACACAGCTTGGGATCCTTTGCATCAATCACCGATCCACCCCTAGGATCTGTTGTCCCCTTATTGTATACTACCTCTAAAGCATACAAAGGCATATCAGATTCCGGTACAAGGCCCTCCCTTCGGCCATCATTTTAATGGCGTTACCACAATCGGTACACATGAGGCACCAGGTGGGGTCCACCCACATCATTCCATACAGTGGATTTCACCATTAAATATTCTAACTTTCAGAGTAGTGGTGTATCGGAACGTGATAACCTATCTCAGTGACTTCCTCAAGTATACCAAAATGTATGGGAGGAGGTGGAGTGCTGCCATTTAGGAACTTGAAATGTTCTCCCACAACGGGGTAAGACTACATTTCAGCAATTTCTACCCCACTAAAACCTTATTAGGAAGCCAATATACTCGCCCAAAGCTAATAATAAGGTATACAACTCACCTAAAGTTGACATATCGCCCGTAGGCTGATATAGTATACCGGTATACTGCTCGCCCAAAGCTGACATATCGTCCATAGGCTGATATAGTATACCACTCCAACCATATAGTTAATTCATCATTTTATCATTCTCAATAAATAACCATGTGTAGGTACACGGTCGACCTTAGCCAAAATATAATAATTTTTTTTAACATCCCACAAATTTGAAAGGCACATAACATATTTTTGGCGTTGTAAACCGACACTCGATTATTTTCCAATCAATTACCGAAATTGATTAATTTAAGAATAAAATCCTAAAATCACAATTAGATCAATTCGGCATAAATTAATGCTTGAATAAATAAACAGATTGCATCACAATAACTAGCATAAAATTTCGGTCGTCGACTATCCCAGCCTAATTTTCGGAAAATAAATAAATAATTAAATAATTACGGAAAATATTAAATAAATATCGATAAATCCAACTTAGGCCCGTAATGCCTAATTGGAAGCCAAGACGAGCCCAAATTTTTTTGACTCATTCAATAAATATTAGCACGTGTTTACTGCTAATTACACTAATCAATTGCTTAACATGCATCAATAAGGCACTAAATAAATTGCTCTACTATAATCTATCAACATAATCACACTTAATAAAATCTAATCAACCCCTAAGTATCATTAGCCTACTAAATGAGGGTTAGTGAGTTAAACTCACCTGTTTGATGAGCGGTTCGGTGCAAAACGACGAAAATGTCGCGGGGCTCGACTTTTCTCAAGGTGGGCCTAACAATCGAGGCTTGAAACCACCTCAAAATGGGCCTTGAAGGCGACTGGAAACCCACCAATAAATCTCTGTTTTGGGCTACAAAAGAAAGGAAACAAGGTTGGTTGAGGTTAAATAGACTGGTGGAGGCAACGTCAAGGTTAAGTGGCCAACAACACTGGCTCACGGGGTCGGAGGGGCTCATGGCGGCTTGTTGGGTTGCGAAACATCCCACCGGATCGGGGACAGGTTGGAACAACGGCGTGAGGGAGGCGGAGGAGCACCCGTGCGGGCGGTGGGGAGCGCGAGGGCGAGGACGACGACAAGCGGTGGTGCGATCAGCGACGGGTGGCTCCTCGGCTTGCTAGCTGTTTCGGTGACTTTAGCTTCTCTCCCTGGGCTGCTGGCATCCGAATGCACAATGAGGGAGAAGATAGGCTGGTCGGTCAACCTTGGAGAGGAAGAGAGGGGGACAAGGGCCTTACTTGGCCAAGTTTTTCTCCTTCATGGTCTCCTTGACCATCCACTATCACCAGCATCTCCTTGGCTCTTCTTCAGCCAACAATGCACCCCTTACAACTTTTGAAATGGTCCATTTTGGCTAGGCAAGGGGGGAGCTACGAATTTTAAGGGTTTTAGTTTCAATTGGGCACATATTCTCTCTTGAATCACTCCAATTCGGCCCTCAACAATTCAATTAACATCTCAATGATCAAATTGGTATTTTTCCTTACCATTTGATCTCATTTGCTTCCCAATTGCGTGATCAAAAATGGTTCCTACCTTTTTTCTAGACAAAAACGGCTCTAAAACGATTTTTTCCAAAAAAGTCTTGGGTTGCAAAAAAATCTTCTGAGACTAAGTCAACACTCCTATAATTTATTATGACATGAAATAACTTTCAATTTTTGAAATCAAATTTAAATTCACAGTTAATTTCACTTAAGCCCATTTTTTGCGTAACTAGGCTACTGAATAGATTTTGGAGATTTTTGGTACAAATGACCCGTGATCAATTTTCTTCAAGCCACAATGAACCCACTTGACACATTGGCAACTCTCGGTTGTCGTGAAAATCTCGAGAGTTCAAATACGAACATAGGGTATCAAAACAATAGAAAAATCATTCTAGTACCGGCCAACGAGAATTTTCTAATTTAGTGGTGTCACCCACAAGTAGCCACACATCTCCGTTGAATTGACCTATCTCTAATCTCAAATCGATTTTTAACTGTGCCATAATGGTCTCTAAAGATGAGCACGATTGAATAGCCGATTCATGGTCGAATTCTCAAGTTTATTTGTCTTAAAGTTTCTTAATGGCTTCTTCTAAATAGTCTAGTTATCTCAAGAGTGATCAGTTCTAAGAATAGCCTTATAGGCGTGTCGATGAATGCCCGATTAATTTAATTGAAAGCATAAGTGAAAATCTAGGATGTCACACAAAGGGTCAAAGGGGAGTGGCTGGTAGTTGGGTTGGGTGAAAGCTTGTTCTAAATGGGAGAAAATGGGTTGAAATTGCGAAATAGGCGGACTCTAGGCTATCCAGCGAGCGATGGCTTCTCACCGGCAGACAGGTCGGCCGGCAGCTCCATTCGGCGAGCAGCCGGGCTCTTCCGTACGGTCTCTCTCTCCTGGTCTCGATGGTGGGTGGAGTGTAGACTGATTCTCATAGGAAGGCAACGAACAACTCAAGTTTTTGGAGAAATATCAGCTGGAGCAGAACAGTGCCAGGCGGTCAGACTGTCGCTGGCTTCTAGCCGGTCGACGGGTCAAACAGCAGCTTCGACCGGCAAACGGCAAGTCCTTTCGTATGTTATGGACCTCCTGAGCACAATGGTGGGTGGCACGCAAGATGATTCGTCCGGGAAGCCAACAATCAACTCGGCTTTATGGAGGAATGTCAGCTGGAACAAAAGTGAGAAGAAAGGAGGAACAAGGGGAGAGAGGAGCTCGACGGTTTGGGCTAAAGGAGGAGGAGGAGAGAGAGAGAGGACTGAGCTGCTATCAAACCTCATCAAAGCCATTGAAGGCTTGCTTCAAGTCCCCATGCAAGATGACATCACCTTCTCTCTCTTCCTTTGCTCTTATCCACTTGCTTTTAGGGGCAAAATGGTAATTTCCACATTGCACAATTTACCAATCTGACATTGGGCTAAAATTGATGGGTGGGCCTAAGAAATGGGCTTGGAATTGAATAGTAACGGGCTCGGGAATTGGTTGGGCTCAAATGGGCTTAAGATTAGGTAATGGGCTTGAAAGATGAATAGTTAGTTTGGGCCCAATGGGCTCACTTACTTGCTTTGGGCCCATTAATGTGGTTGTCCCACCTTGGGCCTAAGGCTCACACTGGCTTTACTTCTCCCACGTCCTCATAGGCTTGCCTTCTTGGTCCTTAAGTCCTTTTTCCCTACACTCAGCTTGCTCGGCACTATTGATTGTTGAAGTTGCATCATCCAAAGTCCGTCCTAGACATTCTCGATAATTCGAAGTCCAATCTTGGGTTCTCATGCCCTGTCAATTTTGCCCTAATGCCATTTTGGGTACAATTCAAATTGACAGGCGGCTTTGAGGATTCACGCGTAATCGACTCATGTCTAACCACGTTCAAGACACCTCGACACATGGATGTCCTTGACTACATGAAATTGTGGAGGATAGATTCTTATTTCAAAGTACATGATTACTGAGGATCGACATAGAGTCGTTCGCGAGCTTGATAATGATCAACGGAATCATCCACCGTTCCATTACGTTCTGTCCGCGAATCGACTTTTAGTCATTCTTGAAATCGGCCTGCCTATCTACAGGATTGTCCTCACGCAAATCTCATGGTCAAGTTATTTTTCCAGGTCAAGTTCTTTAGTTGTACGAGTTCTGTCCTCATTAGCCTTTCCCCTCAAGATCAATATCTAGGAGTGATCAATTTTGAGTGAGATCAATCAATAATGCATTGATGAAATTCACATTCATCTATCCTACAGAGGGCTTGAATTTCAGGATGTCACACTTTTAGGATGGCAAATCAATAGATGTGTGTGTGTGTGTGTGTGTGTGTGAAATTAACTCACAAGAGATGCCTTTTTATGTAAAGACAACATTTAGCATTGAAACACAAATATTAAACATGCTCAAGTGAGAGCATTAGTAGGATGAGCGTAGGAGAGTGCCCATATGTATCTCAAAGGATGAAACCTTGAAGCTTGGTATAGGATGGGTTAAAGCGGACAATTTATTGAGTGAGTTAATCTAAAGGTGTCACAATATAATATCAGAGTGAGATCCTCTCCAATAGGTGTATAATTAAGAAATAAACCATACAAAAGCTAGTAGGTTTGTAATGATTTGGTCCAATGCGAGTGGGAAGTGTTAGTAGGGGTTAGAGGGCTCGGGCAAAGAGTGATTCCTAGTAAGTCTCTAAGGTGGTGAATGGAACAAAAATAAACCGAATTGTGCACTTAATAATGAAAGAGCATTCGCGTGTGCTTGTGTGAATTTTAAATTAACTTATAAAAAGTGTTCTTTGATGTGACAATAATGTTTGGTATTGGAAGTCCAATTTTAAGCATGCTTAGGTGAGAGCACTCCCAAGATGGGTGACCTCCTACAAAAATTTCAACTTGTACACTAAAACACAAAACCGTGAGACTTGATATAGCACATGCTGAAATGAATAATATTTCAAGTAAGTCAATCCTAGAGTGTCATAATATGGTATTAAAGCGAAACCCTCTCTTGTAGGTGTGTAGTTTGGAACAAACCATGGGAAAGCTAGTGTATTTGTAATGATCGATTCGATGAGAACGGGGAGTTTTTGCTAGGGTTAAAGGGCCTGAGTAATAAGTACTTCTTGGCAAGCTTATAGGATGGCGAAGGGACTATGAATGAACTCACTAGACAAGGGAGAGTGCTCTCGAGAGATGTGAAACTAAAATCAAATCACAAAAAGTATTCTTTGACTTAACGATAATCTTTAATATTAGAACCCCAATGTTTGTTTAACGTGTTCAAATGAAAGTACCACTAGGATGAGGGGCATTTTGGGAAAATGCTCATTCATATGCCAAAAGATGAAATTGTAAAACTTGATATGAGACGGGTTAAAATTGACAATATCTTAAGTGAGTTAATCTAAGAGAGTCACTTATAAACTTTCAATAATTCTTGAAGTAGTTTTTTCCAGTTTCGTAAACTACTTGTATATTATTTCGAAAATGTCGGTCCACATAGGCTTGCTTCTTGCTTAAACATATTTACAGACTAATGCAATAACATTACAAATGTCTTCATATAACCATGACATTTACGACATCACTCGTTTTCATAAAGGTATGCGCTTTGCATTACTCTACGATTAAAGTTAACAAGAAATATAATTAATATTTAACCATGCTTTTGATCCACCATTTTGTCATTCAGACTTGACATCTTCAAAGTAAGCCAGGCAAAAGTACACCTGCATCGAATTGACTCGTCCACACATTATAGCTTATTTGAAGGAAAAAGGAAAAAGTCAAATGTCAGAAAATTAGGTTGACTTGACCACAAAATAATGAACTCAATAACTTCACCAAAAATAATAATAATAATAATAATGAACTCAATCCAAACCGTCCGATGCGATATTGCAAGACCCAAAATCCGATACCATATGAGGAAACTCCATTTCAAGAAATGGTCAAACCGCAAACAATTTAGAGATTTGATTTGACTGTTATTGTCCCCAATTCTATAATTTGCAAATGACTGTCATATAAGCAATATATCTATAGTCTAGCAAGAGCATATCATATGTTATACAAATTGCGTCCGCATTAAATATGAATATTTAATTTATTATAGAGCATAACGTATGTAATTCGAATTGGGTTACCTAATAAATACGAATAATTTATTTATTTTGTGTAAAAAATCCCCAAAAATAAAATATATGTGAATTGTAAGTGGAAAGGTTTGAGAGGGGTCTAACTATTTGGGCGAGAGCCAAGTTGACAAAAGAGGCATGGGTTCATGAGCCGAGGGCACATGTGGTAGTAGTAAATGATTTCATAAAGTTCATTCTATTTGACCAAACTAATTTTAAGATTTGCTCAAATCCAAAATAGATTAATGATTATATTGTGAAATTTGAGCATAGGATACATCAGATCCTATATATTGTCCATGTAATGCTACCGCTCATTTCATATAGTAGGACCACTTTAATTTATGCAAAAGTGATCTATCATAAGTATCACCTATAATTAAAAGATACATCGACACTGATTCTTGAAATTATGATATTAAATAATATGACAAATTATCATTCTAAAAATTGAATATGACTTGTATGTTTAAATGTTTATTTGCAATATGTTGTAATTCATTAATGTACTAATTATGTAGACGGAATTAAAATACTCTGTACTATGAAAATTATATTTAGTGACGTATTTCACGTATATGGAGGTGATGCGACAATGTTTCTATACTGCAAATTCAAGTAGCATTTGGATTTTTTTTTCTTCGGTCATAAAGTAACGGCTTTCATAGCTAACCTAAAGGTGGATTACAAAAAGTTCCAAAGTCAAGACACAAAATTAACCATAAGGAATGAGGGGGATTAACAACCCAGTTTGGTGGGAGGGTACTTTTTCGATAGGCCTTGGTAGCTCAATCTGCAGCTTGATTTGTGTCTCTTGGCTCATATTTCAAATAAACGCCTCCTAGCTGGGCCAAAACGAACGGCAATCCTATATAATGGGCCGAGAGGCCCATGGAGTCTCCGTGTGGCCTATAATGCAGTTCACCATTGATAAGTCTACGCACATGTCAGTTCTAAGTGCTTCTTCGGTTCGTGTTTCATGCTTTTGCTTCAGCCATAACAGAGCTTCTCTAACTGTTGGGATTTCAGCAGCAAATGCAGAAGGGGCGCAGATCTGTCTTGCAAAACTGTCTATGAGAATTCCTACGTTATTTCTCCAAATTCTCGCAACCGATCCTTCCATAGAGGAGCAACACCAAGAACTGTCCACGTTGATCTTCGCTGAGGTCAGTAGCGTCGGGCCTTCTTCCTCTGTTCCAGATTTGGTGTCTTCAGCAAATTTTTATTTGTTGCAGATCCATTTTTCTAAAAGATTGGTCATGAAGATGGCATGGCATCTTGTGTTCTCCACCGAGGAGATTACAGGCTGAAGCGCTGTGTGGTGCCTTGCCCGGGGTGCGTGGGTGGTGGGCCTCCCCCTTGGCTGCGTGCTTCCCCTGGGTCACCAAAAAAAAAAAAAAAGATGGCATCTTCTATGATTACACTTGGGTTGGGCCTTCGTGCTTTGAAGACCATGGTGTTTCGTGCCTTCCATATCAATCAAAAGGCTCCTGCAAACATGGATTTTGTCTGGGGACAAGCACTGGAGATAAGAAACTCATGTACCCATTTGTCGATTCGTGTAATGTTTGTCGGGGAAGTATTGACTCCAATCTGGGATCTGACCAGATCTGCTATGTCCTGGGGCATAAAGTGAAAACGTGTCTCGTTGATTCTGGATCTTGGTCACATTGAGAGCATATCGGATCAGGTAACATATTTCTCCAATATAGATTTTCCTTTGTAGGGAGAGCACTATTACATACACTCCACAAAAGGAACCTGACTTTAGGGTAGGTTTGTAGTTTCCACATTTCAGTCCACAGTCTATTGGGGGTTTGGTAAGATGTCGACGGTTAATCCTCCCTATCGGACTTCCCCATATTGTGGATTTTGTTATATCCACTCTTCACCTTATAAGAGCCTGAATTATTTGCTGTCCATAGAAGCTTGTCTGGCCTAGGTGTTGAAGGAGTAGCTAATATTTCTTTTACAGTTCTTCCCTCAAAGATTTCATTTAGTAATTGAGAATCCCATTCACCCGAGTTCTGATTTATCAAGTTATCTACAAACTGAGGGTCATTATGGTTTGCTGGACCTCCAATTTTGCTCAAAAGTAGCCACTTGTCTTCTCTGATTCTAATACTTTTGCCATTACCCACTTCCCATTTGATGTCTGATTGGATTATATCTCTTCCTACTAATAAACTTTCCCAACCCCAAGAAGGCCGATAAGTTTTGTTTGCATTCCAAAAATCTCATATGGGAAAATAAATACCCTTTAAAACTCCGCACCATAAAGCATCTAGGCCTTGAGTAAACCTCCACGCTTTTTTCTCCAACATAGCTTAGTCAAAATCAACAAGATCTCTAAAACCTAGACCCCCATGATCCTTCATAGTTTTCAGGATATCCTATCTTTTTTAGTGAACACCTCTGCTGGTTGCATTTTGTTTCCACCAAAAGAAGGAGATTCTTTGTTCGATTGCTCGGCAAATGGAGATAGGAACCTTGAAAATTGACATAGCATATTATGGTAGTGCTTGGATAACCGTTTGAACCAAGACCTCCTTCCTCGCCTTTGAAATCAGCTTCTTTTTCCACCCTTCTAATTTCGTGTCAACTTTGGCTAGAATCTAAGAGAATATTTGCTTTTTTGTTTGACCCTAGTATATGCCTAGGTATTTTCCCATTTTCTCGATAATTGGGACCCTTAGTTTAGTTGCTAGATTAAACTTGAGGCTTGGAGGACAGTCTCTCGTAAAGAAAATACCTGACTTGTTGAGGTTAATTGATTGTCCCGATGCATAGCAATATTGGTGCAAAATATTTGCTAAATTCTGAGCTTCTTTGATTGTCTCATCCAGAAAAAATCTAGCGTCATCAGCAAAAAGAAGGTGTGTAAGTGTAGGATAGTATGTATTTATTCGAAATCCCTTTATACTTCCATTTGTTATAGCTTTAGACATTAGGGAAGATAAGACAATAGCCATGATAATAAATAGGTAGGGAGATAATGGGTCTCCTTGCCTAATGCCTCGGGTTTGATAAAAGTATTCAGAGGATTCTCCATTAACTTTGACATAAAAGAAACCGAGGAGATGCATTGCTTGACCTAAGAGACCTATTTATCACTAAACCCCATTTTCAACATGGGGTCATATAGAAAGTCTCATTCAACTCTATCATAGGCTTTTAGCATATCAACTACAAGGATCGCCTGAAATTTCTATTTTCTCTTTCTCACCCTTTTTTTGATGTAGAACCTCTTGAATTATAAGAATGTTGTCTTGGATTTGTCAACCCTCAACAAAAGCGCTTTGCTCATGAGATAATTTCTAGAATCCAGATTTTTAGTTTATTGGCCGTTGCATTTGCAATGATTTTGTGATTAAAATTACAAAGGCTAATAGGCCTATACTGGAAAATGCTTTGGGGGTTGGTTACTTTGGAACAAGAGTAATATGAGTCTTATGGATTTCTGGATCGAACATACCTTGGTTGAAAAAAATTTCTACCAATCTGGAGATATCCTCATGGATTGCTGGCCAGTTACTTTGGTAGAATAACCCATTAAGTCCATCCGGTCTCGATGCTTTTGTAGCTCCCATTTGAAAAATGGCTTTCCTAACTTCTTCCCTCATAATATGCCTTTATAAAGCTTCATTCATCTCCTTAGTGACTATTTGTGAGCATTGATCTAGAACTGGCTAATAGTACCTATTGCCCATCAAAGTGTAGTGATTGATAGAAGTTTGTAATGTGTTGCTTAAGGGTTGATGAATCCTGACTCCAGTTATTATCATCAAGTCATAGCATAGAAATTTTGTTTTGTTGTCTTTCCTGGATCGTGGTGGCATGAAAATATTTCTTGTTTTTTATCTCCCCATTTCATCCAATTAATCCTGGATCTCATACCCTAGTACATTTCTTCTTGCCTCCATAAGCCTCCGATTTGCTTAACAATTTCCTTATACTCCTTCTTTCCTGAAGTCCTTTATGCATTATGTGTAATCTCATTAAGCTTTTCCTTGAGTGAAACAATTTGTTGGGACGCATTTTTAGAACTCTTTCTGCTTCACCTCCCTAATTTAGCCACTACCTTCCTCGTTTTGCTCATAATATCCAGTGGATTACCTCTCTCAACCCTCCAAGCCTTTTTAACCACTTCTTTGCACTCAGTATTCTCTAACTAGTACACTTCAAATCTGAAAGCCTTTTGCCTTTTTTTCCCCTGCTAAATCCAATGAGAGGATTATGGAGCTATGATCCGGTCCAGTAGCTAGTAGTGCAAAAGCCTCCGCGTTGGGGAATAATACTCACCATTCTAGGTTACAAAGAACCCTATCAAGTCTCTTTTTAATCGGCTCATCACCAACCTGATTGTTTGTCTATGTGTAAGTACATCTCTTGCTCTCAACATCCATAAAAGAACATTAATTCAAAAACTCCCAAAACGCCACAACCCTATACCGATCCGCCTCACGTCTTCCAACCTTTTCCCACTCATATGGAACTTCATTGAAATCTCCTATATATATATATCCATGAGAGATTGTTTGACATATTAATTGAGTGCAAGGTTTGCCATAATCTTAACCTTTCTTGAAAGTTAGTAGAAGCATGGAGAAAATATATCCTCATAGTTATTCCACTATTTATATCCTTACATATAACATCAATAATTTCCCTAGAGCTAAATTCAACTTCCACCTTCACCTCCTCATCCCAAATTTAAATTAGTCCACCCCAAATTCCCATAGGATTGACAATAATAGAATAATCATTTTGAAGACGTTTTCTTACCTAATCAACCATAGATTCTCGATTCTTGGTTTCCATGAGGAAAACGAAATTTGGCCTATCACAAGCCACTAAGGCTTGAAGGTGCTGGATTGTCAGAAGAGTGTCCAACTTGACTGATCCAGCACAAAAGCTTCATGTATACTGAGGTGACTTATTAGGGTTAGCCACCAAAGCTCATTCATAGATCTCTTCCCACACTCGAATTGGGGTAATCAAGAGAGTCTCCTCATCAAGTAAGTTGGCTAATGATCCTCGCTTCATGTATGGAGAGAAATGTTTATGTTTTTTGGCTGCTGGGGTTTTGTGTCTTGCCTTTTCTTTTTTTGACATCCCTGCACCCTTCTTATGCTCCACCGAGTGTGGAACTAGCATATGATTTTGTTGTGCTCTTTTCCCCCGACTTGGGGACATGTATTCAGTCATTCTTGCATCTACAACTAACTCATTTACTGTAGGATTGTATACTTCTAGGGCCTTATCTCGATTCCCTGTATTCTCTTTGCGCGGATCCCATCAACAGGGGGTGTTTTAGGTACGCTTCCTCTTCCTCAAGAGATAGGTCAATTTTTCCAAAGAAAGTCTTACAACACGGACTAAATTCTCTCATGAACCATATCTACCAGGTTTTTCTTGGGCTAATTCAGTGTCCTTATAAGGTATCTTCAGCAAAACTTGGCATAATGTCCTATACATCCACATGAATAGCAAAAGTGTGGTAGCATCTCATATTTAAAATCAATCCAAAATTTCCTTTCTCCTAGGTTAATAATTGTACTTGTTTTCAGAGGACTTGATAGGTCGAGTCTGATTTTTGCTTTGCCAATTTTGCACGAGCTTCAACTTTCACCATCTCCACTTTGCCCAACTTCGAGGCAATATGCTAAACTGAATTCTCCGTAACCTAAGCTTGAGGGAGCCCCAAAAAGTGTACCCAAAATGCATATTGTGTAAACTCATAGCAATGCTTCGGAACATTGGGATCTCCTTCTTTCAAGACAAGTAGGTTGCTCGTGAACGACCATGGGCCAGATTCTAACACTCTATTCTTTTCCTCTACCGAATTGAACATGAAGAGGAAAATGCTAGGTTTGATCATCTCACATTTTACTGACTCAAACTTCCACACTTTCTTCATGCTAGTACAAAATGCTTGAAAATTAACATTTGGTTTAGAGAAAAGTTTCCCATAGAGGATAAGTTCACTTTCTTGCTTTTCCTTCTCAAGAATTTCTGCATCCAACTTCCTACCGTCTTCTATTGACTGTAAGTCTCCCATATTCTGCATAGTGCCGCCATCTTAAGATGGTTCTCATAATCACCTTCCATATTGTACCAAATACAACTCTAATTAGGGGTTTAATAATGGATGATGTATTTGGGGATGATGAATGGAGTATTCAACTGAGGAGGGTGAGTGACTTTTTGGGTAATGGTACTTTTGGGGATATGGAGTGAGGGAAGCCCTAAAAGGTAGTATTACGATTGAAATCAGTTAATCCTTGGAGGTTATATCATCATATACTGGAATGATTGTTTTTGCCGGGTGAGTCTACGATGGGGATGAGGCTCCGACAGGGAGAGAGATGCTTCAAGTGGAACCCATTCTCATGAGTCTACACAGAGAAAGATGGATAGAGTGGGGTGTGGGGATCTTGATGATGGTGGGGATTCTAATCCGGTGGGAGCAGGTTCGAGGCAGCTATGGGAATTTCAGTGCTTGGATTAATGTCCAGGAAAACTAGGGTTTCGAAATGGGGCAAAACTATTACTCAACAGATAAAGAGAGTTCACTATCTAGTATAATTGAAGCTATTGAGGCTTTGGGTGTGTGTAAAATAAAAAAACTCTTTCACATAGTTCCTGGAAGTACGACTCTTGTAGACGGAATAACGCTTAGGTATTTATGGGATAACTCTGATGTGATAGATCTATTTTATCATCATCTGCATTCTAAAAATATTAAGCTATATGTTGAGCATGTTGATGATGAAGAGACGGGAGCTAAGATGGGGGGCGTTGAGATGGAAACTGGAGATATGTCTAATGTGAATAGGGAAAAAGTTGATAATGTGGCTGTTAATATATTTGAAACTGTGATTGGGAATATTGATGATGACGGGAATCGGGTTGAAGTTGCCAATAGGGATCTAGATGAGGAAGAGGATGATGATACACATAATTTGATAGATGTGGAATAGTCGAGTGATGATGATGATTTTGAACTGGTTGATACAATGAGAAAATTAAAGAAATTTTCAACAAGACATAGGCTCAAAATTAGCGCTTATAGTTAGGCAAATGGTACTTCCCAACCGCCAATTGTGGATGGGGCTCAATCATTAGATGATTCTGGGTACAAAACAGAGTATGCTAATTCAGATGAGGAAGATAGTTTTCAATCAAATTTAAATGATGAGGATGATGAAGAGGTTGATGTTATTTTCAAAGAGGAGAAGTAGGTTCCCATCATATGAGCAAAGTGGTACAAATCTAGTATTTATTGTTGGCATGACATTTGAGGATGCAACTGAGTTCAAAAATGCAATTTTGAAATATTTTGTGGTTGAGCAAAGAGCAATCAAATACACTAAGAATACAAAATGCTTTGTAAGAGCCAAGTGTGCCTAAAAAAATTGTAATTGGATGATCTATGGTGCTCTTGATAGCAAAACTAGGTCATTTCATTTGAAAATGTATATAAATCAGCATATATGCAGTATCACTTTCGAGAATAAGAAAGTGTCTAGTACTTATTTAGCTAAGCACTTCATGATTCTCATTTCTGCAATGTCTAAAATCAAAGCACCTGGGTTAAAGAAATTAGTTAGAGAACAATTGTGAGTAAATGTCACTTTGAGTCAGTGAACGAGAATAAAGCTAAAAGTATTGAAGGAACTACAAGGCAATTACAAGAAAGAATATGCATAGATGTAAGACTACTTGGGAGAGCTTTACACTACAAGCCCATCAAGCAATTTTAAATTGAAAGTTGAAAGGCCATTGCCAAATTCTCTACCATTATTTGATAAGGTTTACATTTGCTTTGATGCTTGCACAAAAGATTTTTTGGCTGGATGTAGGAAGATCATTGGATTAGATAAATGTTTTTTGAGGGGTTTGATCAAAGGCGAGTTGTTATGTACCATAAGAAGGTATGCCAACAATCAAATGTATCCAGTGGCATGGGCAGTGGTAAGAATCGAGATTAAGGACATATGGACTTGATTTATCGAATTGTTGAAGTCAAACATCGATATGTGTAATGGTGACAGATGGGCCTTGATAAGTGATCAACAAAATGTATGCAATTCTTCTTTATGACTCATTTGTAAATTGATTGTGACATTACGATGCTTATTAGTATTAATGTTTTGCTTTTGTTTCTGTCTTCATGTGTGTGTGTGTGTGTGTGTGTGTGTGTGTGTGTGGTATTTGTTAGGGTCTCATCCCTTTTGTAGCTGAACTTTTGCTAAATGCAAAGCATAGGATGTGTGCAAGGCACATATATTCCAATTTGGGGTCAAAAATACAAAGGAAAACAATTGATGAGACAATTTTGGAGATGTGTCAAAAGTAATAATATGTCAGATTTCGAGGTGCATAGACAGAGGTTGAAGGAAATGACTCGGCAAGGTCATGATGATTTATTCAGTATTGAGCCAAAACATTGGTGCAAAGCCTTTTTTGACACCAACATTAAATGTGATGTCATTGATAATAATCTCAATGAAGCTTTCAATGGCAGGTGCGTGAAAGCTAGGTGCAAGGCCATTGTGAGTATGCTGGAGGATATTAGAATCATGGTTATGAATAGAATGCATACTTAGAGGGATGGATGTGCTAGGTGGACTAGAAATTATGGTCCAAGGATTATGCATAAGTTACATAAGAATACAACTACTAGTAGGTATTGCCATTTGATATGGAATGGAAATGAAGGATGTGAGATTACGGAAGGTGGTGACAAATATGTTGTTGACTTGAATTTAAAGACTTGTTCTTGTAAAGCTTATGAACTTAGTGGAATTCCATATTGTCATACCATTTGTGTGATACACCATAAGAGAAATGACCTAAGTGACTATCTATCTGAATGCTTCAACAAGGCAAAGTATCCAAGTGCTTATCAATTCATGATGCCTATAGTGAGATGAAAGAAATGTTGGAATAAAACCAATAAAGAAGCTCATCACCCCCTACCAATGAAGAACATGCCTGGTAGGCAAAAAAGGAGTAAAAGAAAGTAACCAATTGAGCTTGTAACAGGTGACAGAATGACTAAAGAGGGTAAGCAAATAATTTGTTCTACTTGCAATGTGGTTGGACATAATTGCAAGGAATGTCCTTTAAAAAAAGTATTTTCTCAACTAATTGATCATCTTAATGCTGGGCATGTCACTTTAACATGTTGTCAATCAATGCTTAATATGTATTTCTCAGGCAATGTTTGGGCCAATGTATGTACATCTAATGCTCGCACCAATATATGTACATTCAATGCTCATGCCAATACAAGTATAGTTGAAGCTCATGCTCAATCTCAAGCTAATTCCATTGAACCAAGGCTCGGAAAAAAGACAAGTAAGTTGTCATTTAACAATTATTGTAAGTTTTATATGTCAATGTTCCAATTTAGTAATTATGAATATATATTCAGGCTAAAGCTAAAGCAACAACAAGCGTAATTGAAGGAGAATCCGAAAGCCATGCCAATGCTTCTGCAAAGGCAAATTCAATACAAGATAATAGTGAGCATTTTAATGCTTCTGCTCAAGCTAGTGCAGATGTAAGAGGGTGTAGTGCTAGTACAAATGCAAAAGAATGTAGTGCCACTGCAACAGTCCATATAGGATGCATGGCTACTATTGATGTAAGAGGATGTAGTGGTGAGGCCAATGCTTTTGGTGAAGTTTGTTCTGATCAAGGGAAAGACATTTATTGTGCACCGGCTAATGTAATGGCTAAGGATAGACCTGAGAAAATTCCGGTGAGTAATACCTCAATCCCCAAGCATACATGTATTGTGACTATATTCTCATGTCGAATGAATTTTTTTTATTATTTCAGTTTAAAAGACCTACTATTGAAAATGACATGATACAAAGAGAATCACAGGCCAAGAGGATGAAAATGGTAGGGTTGGGTGTGTCGCGACCTACCCTCAAGGGGAGAGAGTAGATCTAGGGGTATTACCTAAAGGACAGTCATATGGCCCATAATTAGGCACGGGCTCTCCCAAGCCCATACCTCCCGTGACGTTAGGGTATTTTTTAAGAATTTTGCAGAAAAATAGTTGTCACTAGCTTATTGGGGTCAGTTAGAAACCAAGTGAGGCATGGGAATGTACCTCACTTCCTATGCAACCAAAGAATCTAGGGTCAGGGACTTGATTACACTAATTGATCAATTAGTGCCCTTTCGGTACCTAATCTTGTTCATTTTAATAGAAAATATTTTTATCAAGCAGTTTGGATTGATATATCCACTAACATGTAAGGTGATCATGCGGGTGCACAATCATTAAAATAATAACCACAGCTACCAAGATTTTAATTGCAGTAAAATTGAACAAGTGCAATTAAACATAATCAAATATGCAAATTAAACACGCGATATAATCAATGTGCAAGCAAATAAAGACCTAATTACACTAAGGAGGCAAAACATGACAATTTCCAACCAAACCCTACATTTTTTAATTTCTGAAATTTTTATTTTTATTTTTTAAATTTTTTAAATATTTATATAATTTTATCTTTTTAAAAATATTATTATAATATTATAATATATTAAATATGACCCGGGTCGGATCCTTGGGTTGGGTCCAACCCGGTTTGTTGAAAAAGGCTCAAGCCCGGACCGGATCAAGCCAAACGGCCCGAGCCCGAACCGAGCCGGCCGCACGACCCAAACCAGCAAAAACCAGCTGGGCTGGGCTTGATGTGCATGCCCAGTCTAGTCTAATTTTTAAAATAAAGCCTACAAGCCCACGTACTAAAAATAGCCCAAATTCGGCCTTGATATACCCGGCTCAAATTGCTCAAAACCTTACCCGATGGGGCTTTCACCCGACCCGGCCAAGACTCGGTTTTGTGCCTCCTCTCTAGTGGCTCTGTGTCAATGGCGGCGGCAACACGGCAACGCTAGGGCTGGTGTTACGACGGAGGTGGAGAGATTAGGCTTCTAGCGTGGCAGTCGTCGTAGAGGAGATGGTTGCAAGAGCGGCGGTGGCGCGGCGAGGGGAGTGGGAGTGGTGGTGGCAGGTAGAAGTAATGGCGGGTATTGCAGGTCGCACAACAAGAGGGCTTGGCGACCGGCTAGACGGCGTCAAGGTCGAAGGGTGGCGGCTCGGACGGCGTCGGGCAGCGTTGATGACGCGTCCTCTAGTTTCTCTCCCTCTCTACGACTTTCGTTTTGTAGCCTCTCATGCTAGATCTAGCCTCCTCCACACGGCGCCTCTGCTTCAGATCTAGGTTCCAGGGAGACAGCGGCAGTCGGTGTCAGTCGGGCAACAACGGTGGCAGCAACGGTAAGAACGGCGATGGCAAGCCTGCACCAGCTCCCTCTTCCCTCCTTCTCTTCCTCTCGTTCTCCCTCTTTCGCCCTCCCTCTCTCTCTCGAGCTCTCTCGACCTCTAGCTCTCACTCTCAAGCTCTCTCTTGTCTTTTCCCTTGCAGGTTCCCACGCCTGCCTTGCTCTCTACTGTCTCTCCGCCGGTTTCCCACGCCTACCTTGCTGTTGCTTTTGCTTTCTGCAAGTTTCACGTGCGAAACAGGCTGGAGGAGGACGGAGGCTGGAGTGGGTTGGGGCAAAAGCAAAACAAGCCTAAGCCGTGCAGGGGAAAGAGAGGTAGGCGGCGGCAAGGCTAATGCCAGATCCGGCCCGACCCGACCTTTAGCCATTTTCTCTTTTTCTTTTTTTTGTTGTTGTTTTGTTGTTTCTTTTTTTTTTTTTTTCTCTTTATCTCTTTTTCTCCTTTTTTTAGCGACTAATTCCTAACTTTTAATGCTATTAAATCTTAAGTAAAATGGCAAAATTTAGGTGTTAATAGGGTGTTGACGCAAATCCTATGACAAACTTTCATATTCTCAATGTGAGTAATATTTTTAAAATTTTCCAATAGCAATTGTTTATCTCCTTAAGCTAAAAACATTATCATTCTTATGTAGCCTAATAGAACTGGTGCAAGAATCTTTAACCTACCGGACAAAGGGTAGTTTCAAGAGTTACGTCAATAGCAATGGTGCATTCCCAAGTCAGTGCACAACCTGAACAATTAAGAACTTGTCCTCAAAAGCATGTTGTTGTAATACGAAATGCACCATCACAACCCCAGGCGAGTTCCCAACCTCATTCATATCACGCATCAGCAGCCCCTCGAAAACACATTGCGGTGACGCCGAAGCCACTATTGCAACCCAAGGCCAGTTCCCAATCTCAGTCATCTCATGCAATAGTAGCTCCTCGAAAGCACGTTGCAATGAAGCCAAAGGCATTATCGCAACATGAGGCTAGTTCCCAGGCTCAGTTATCTAAGGCTACGATAACTCAGAAGCATCTTGGTATAAAGCGAAAGGTACCATCACAATCCCAGGCAAGTTCCCAACCTCAATCATCTCATGCAACATTAGCTCCTCAAAAGCACGTTGCAATGAAGCCAAAGGCACTATCGCAACCTGAGGCCAGTTTCTAGACTTAGTCATCTCAGGCTACAATAGCTCAGAAGTATCTTGGTATAAAGCAAAATGCACCATCACAACCCCAGACAAGTTCTCAACCTCAATCATCTCATGTAACATTAGCTCCTTGAAAGCATGTTGCGATGAAGCCAAAGCCACCATCACAATTCGAGGCCAATTCCTAACCTCAATCATATCATGTAGCAACAGCTACTCGAAAACACATTGCGGTGAAGCCGAAGCCACTATTGCAACCTAAGGCCAATTCCCAAGCTCAGTCATCTCAAGTTACAACAACTCCTCCAAAGCCTATTGTTGCAAGACCATATTTTAGGAAAAGTGCCACAATTATGAATCAAGTGAAGGTTGAACCTACTGGACCACCGGGGACCATCATATTGGATTGATATGTTTTGCTGAAATTGGTGTTGTTAGGTGAATTTATGTCAATTATTAGCTGCTTTTTTATGTATGAGACATGTAGCTTTTGTGCATTGAAAGTGCATATTTTGTTGAAAAGAACTTTTTGTGCATTGAAAGTGCATGCATTTTGTTGAACAAAACCTTTTGTGCATGAAAAATGTAAGCATGTTGCTTTGTCAATTAATCGTGTTTCAACGAATTATGTGGTATGCTTGGTTTTGGTTTGGATAATGCACGAAAGTGGTTACTCTTCAGGATTGTTAATAGGTTATTACTGAAATTGGCCATGAAGAATTTTCATTCTTCCAATACTTTTGTCATCTTCTTTCCCATACCTTTTTCTCGAGTCCCTTGAGGGCATTAATGGTAACCGATACCACCACCTCTTATTGCTAATTTTTCATTTTAGATGATGGAGTTTTGCTTTGCGTGGTCTCTGTGGTCTGCGTTGGATGATTCATGGAAGATTTGATTAGGTGACTTAGGTATTGTAGCCGACTACTTTGATTTCACTTGGTTTTTGACACATTCCATTTGAGGCAAGCTCGTTATTAAAATCATGAAGAAATCACCAATTAACAATCTCGATTGCATAATAAGAGAGTTGTCACCTTTTTTCGAAGTTACAAATTTATTTTGGTGGCAATAGCTCATATAGTGCTATTGACAAGCACACAAATCAAGCAACATTTTTCAATGCGAAAGTAATTTCTCGCATGGCAAGCAACCGGTCTTGCAAACTATAAACTCAAATCAGATTTCATTCCCATCTCAATTATCCACAACTAGTGTTCAAACTTACAAACTTAGAAACAAGGTACTATGGAAGACTTAGAAAATTCCCATCACATTACATATAACCAATATAGCAATATAACACATGCATAGAATGAATGCCGATTGATATAGCATATTTTCTTTCTTTACTCATGCGAGCTCCTCCTTTAAAGGTCTATTTTTCACCTTTTGAGTCTTCATTTCAGCTAGCAATGAGCTCACATGGACTTCATCATGCTTCAATTGGCTTGATTCACACAATGCTTGATTTCTTTCAAGGAGGTCAACTATTTGTCCCTCACATGATCTGGTATCTTTGGATCAACCCACATGAAGAAATTGCAGCAACTTAGACTATCAAACTTAGTACATCCATGGAACCTTCTTCCTGTGTTTTTCCTTTTCTTTGCCATAAGAATTGGCGATTAAAGACCACAATAACATGTTGGCTCTAAGTTGACCTCATTAGGAGTTACGCCACTTGATTCAAATGTTGGCGTCCTCATTCTTCTGGTCTTCGTATTATAGGAACCTAATAGAAGTATATTAGCCATATTATGATTCCTTCATAACATCTTGATATAAGTAACTTCTGTATAATGCAATGTGTTTACTTGAGAGATTTAGGAGATGTTTTCAATCTCCAAAAAACATCTCTCTTTTCATATGCACTGGATGAACAGACAACCATAACTTACATTATATTACATCAATGTTCTAATTTGTCACTAGTATTGGAGAATGGAAAACAACCAAATGCTATAATGTAGAGAGCGAGACCTGCGTGAGGAGGAGTCGCCATCGCCATCGCCGGCCCTGTTGTCGTCCTCAACGCCACTTGCTTCAAGGAATTTT